>JARJDS010016788.1:0-36315 GCA_030264155.1 Atheta pasadenae | reverse complement strand
TTTTATTATTTTTAATATTCTAACATGAAACCAATGCACTAGGTATGGATTCAAATTTTCGCGCGCCACGCCAATGTAGTGCAGTGGATGGGACCTGAAGCTAAAAGCCAAAAAAAAACAAAAAATCACCTAAAAGTGGCGGGGGGAGCAACCAAAAATTAACATTGAGATTGCGTGCCCTGACTGTACCCAACTGTACCGGTGAACCACTGTGAACTGTACAAAACAAACATAACCTGAAAACGTACCGGATTATTCATCACAAATTATACAAATTTTTGTTTTAATTGTAACTAACTAGATTTTATTAATTTATTGTGGATAAAATAGCACAAAGTAAGTAAGAATTTAAAAATGTCGTCGCCTGCTCCAAAATCACCAGAACAAAATGAGAAAACTCGAAGATATGACAGACAATTGAGGTATTTTTATTTATTTTTTATATTTTTTGAATTGTTAATTGTATTGATGTTTTAAGATTATGGGGAGATCATGGCCAGCAACTGCTGGAAAACGCTAAAGTTTGTTTAATAAACGCTAATGCGTTAGGAACCGAAATACTTAAATCTTTAGTTTTGCCTGGAATTGGAGCATTTACAATTATTGATGGTGAAAAGGTTACAGAAGAAGATATTGGTTCAAAGTAAGTTTTTTTTTCTATAAAAAGTAATGGAATGTAAATAAATATAAATAAACATTGTATATTTATTTAAAAAACAACAAATTATAGTTTTTTTTTGGATTCTGAATCAGTTGGAACATCGAGAGCACAAGCAGCTACTCAAAGTTTAATTGAATTAAACCAAGAAGTAGTTGGTGATTATATTGATGAAACTTTAGAGAATGTAATGTCCCAAAACCAAGACTTTTTAGGAAGCTTTACAGTTGTTATTGCATCATGTCTTCCAGAAAAGTAAGTTTATTTTAAATATAACCTAATTTTTTTATATGTTCTAAATATAGTTTTTTAGATTATTAATACCACTATCCAAACAATTATGGGAAGCAGGAATACCTTTAATATCCTGCAGAAGTATAGGATTTTTGGGGTATATACGCTTGCAAGTTAGAGAACATACAGTGATAGAAACTCATCCAGATAATGAAAATCCTGACTTGCGCTTAGAAAATCCTTGGCCTGCACTGAAAGAACATCTGGATAAGGTAGACATATGTGCATTAGACAAAAAGGAAAGATCACATGTTCCTGCTCTGGTTATTTTATACTTTTATTTAAAAAAATTCCACATCCAACATGGCCACTATCCACAAACAAGATCAGAAAAAAATGAACTCAAAAGTATGATAATGAATTGCTTTGGCGATGATTTTAATATGGAGGAAAACTTTAAGGAAGCAGCACAGTTTGTGAATACTGCAATTTCCCAAACGAAGGTTCCAGCGTCGATTCAAGCAATTTTCGATGATGAACAGTGTACGAATTTAGCAGAAAATGTAAGTATAAAACAAAAAAAAGCGCCACCTGGGTGTGTTTTGTAGACGTTAAGTAAGGTTACGGTTATATTTAAAAGTGTGTGTTTATTTTTCGTTGTTTTATTGTGCAGAGTCCGACATTTTGGATAATGGCGTCTGCCCTGCGTGAATTGGTTCAAAGCGAGGGACAACTTCCGGTTCGTGGATCATTACCAGACATGGCGGCCGATACGAATAGTTATGTGGCGTTACAACAATTGTACCAAAAGCGTTCGCAAGAACAAATCGAAGCTGTGCACCGCCGTGTAACGCAAATTCTTCGTAATTTAAATCTCCCGACGGATACAATCACCGAAAACGAGGTTAAATTATTTTGTAAACATTCAAATCAATTATACGTAGTGCGGGGTACTTGCATCGCGGATGAATATCAAAAAAATTCGGTGGATATGGGTTCGTATCTGGAAGATCCAGATAGTTTAATCATGTACTACGTCATACTACGCGGTTTAGATCGTTTTGTGTCCGAGTTCAATGTGTATCCCGGCCAATTCGACGATCAAGTTGAACCGGACGTGCTAAAATTAAAATCGACAATCGGTAAGTTATTAACGGAATGGGGTTGTGCGCCAATCTACCGCGACGAACGCGTGCATGAGGTTTGTCGGTATGGCGGCGCTGAGTTACATTCGATATCTTCGACGTTAGCTGGCTGCGCGGCACACGAAATAATTAAATTAATCACGCATCAATATAAACCCTTACACAACACGTTCATCTACGATGCTATAACCTCATCGTCGGCCACGTTTGTTTTGTAAGAAGTCATAATTTTAAGTCAAGGCTATATAAATAGTGTAGTTTGAAACAAAAAAAATATATTTACATTACATGAATGAATCACAGGATAAAACAATATGGCAGCGTTTTTTTCTTGCATTACTCACTCGTCATTTTTGTTTGCTACGGGCATATTTTAAATTTCAACCTTTATTTTTATAACCTGAGTTCAATTTTTATATCTAATTGGTTGGTTGCTTTTGGTTTCACACGAACATCTGTGACTGCGTCGAATTGTAGGTTAATTGGTGTAGAATTTGTTTAATAATCCTCGGTACAGGACAGTTAAGAAATGCTATAAATATCTTTTGGTGAATTATACCACACAATGGTATGTAGACTTTTCTGTAGAATGTTCAAATAATTAATAACTTAAGTTGATACTGTCGCTCTTTGGCAGTGGCACGGGCCGGCCGCTGATCACCACTTGCGGGCCGGTATAGTAGCGGATCAAAAGACTAGAGCCACGTTTCAGTTGGTTGCGGTTTGAGAGGTCAAACCAGCAGTCGGACCAATTGGGGTAGTTCGGCATCATGGGGGGCATACCGGCGGCGAGGCCAGAGTTTGATACCGCCATGCAGTTGGACACTACTTGGAATGGATAAGTAATGGCGCTGGCTAGGAACTGAAACATTAAAAAACACAATTTTTGATATTTAATTTCTCATATGACAAAAACACCCCCAAAGTAATTTATTTTTGTATTTAAAGTTACTTACAGACATTGTAGCATTGGTGTACATCTGAAGATCATGCTCTTCAAACACATAAGAGTTAACTGCAAATGTCAATGAAGATGCAAGCAAAATGAAGATTATATCACCCAAAACTCTGGGAACTAGTCCAGCAAAAAAACCTAAAATTCCATTTTCTTTGTATACTTCTCCAATTGAACTGAATAGGCCACTAGAATGCACAAAATTAGCAAACTGATTTTGAGCTTTGTTGTGAAAAGTAGAAACTAACTTACATATATTTCCTCTCATTACCAACAAATTGTGCCATCATCCGAATAGTAATCACATGAAATGGATGACTGATAATAATTGCACTGGTTCTACTTATAACATCGCGCTTTAAATCCTTGACAAACTTCCCTCGCGGATCTTCCACATTTTGCTGTTGTTCATCATCCTCATCATTCCTATTTTCCCCATTATATTTCTGTAATATCTTCTCTGTGGTAATGGCACACACTAGATTTCCACACAATTTCGGCACAAGGCCATGATACATCCCCGCGAATCCATCCACACTCTTAATGTGTTTTACTGCATTGAACAGGAACGAATCATTAATACAAATTTGAACAATTAAATGTCACACAATGAGCACATACCATAATCAAATATATTTGGTAATTTCAGCGCCGGTTTACCGAAAAATGTTGTGCAAGGTCTAGGCGGAATGGGCTCATAACCGAGCTGTAAATGATTAATAGACGTATATCCAACGTAATATTTACTTAACTAATTATTAATTAAGTAATACGACGGTGTACCCTTACTAACCTGAATTAGGACTTTGGCATACTCGATAGGATGTGATGCTGTGTTCAAGATGATGCGGCTCGCGTAGCTGGACCAGTAACTGTTCTTGTTGATTTCCCTTTGTTTTGACATGTTCGGCAAATTTTAGCGCGAGACGTAGTATATTTATTTGATAGCAGCAACGGAAGAAAAAATAAAAATCACGAATCACTGGTTGATTTGATTTATTATCGGACTCTGTGCGCTGTTGCCCCACGACCGGCGAGTGTTTTGATGATTGATTGGTTGCCTATCATGCCGTTGTGTTCAATTTGACAGTGACATATCAGCACAAATCGAATCGACTCGAGCATACTCGAATATAACAGCAGAATTATATTTATTTGTTATCTCGAACTAAACGTTAGTCATACGGTCTGTGGTCATACGTTAGTACTCTTTTAAATAATTACTATTACTTACATGATTTCGATATACTAAATGAATAGAACGGATCACTGATTTCGTGACTGTTGTTTCACGATGGCAAATGCGTCTGCGTGATACTCCGTTGTTTCATTGGTTGAATATTAACGCAAACAATGTTTGTTTTTAACGCAAGTAATAACAGCAAAGCAAATATAGAAAATTATAATTTATTTTAAAATGAAATCTTACAACGTTTATTCCTTATTTAATAATCTTTCAATAGCATTAGCACAATATTCATTTTCTGCATGAAATTGTTGATTGTTATTACATACTATTTCTTGCAACTCTAAATAGCTATCACGCATTACTTTCATTTTTTTGTACAAATTGAGAGATTTTTTTTTCAATTTAACTAAGTCACCTTTATCAGCAACAATTTCATTAGACAATGCTTCAATTTCTTTAATTTGTTTTTTATCAAATTCTTGATCTTCCACTGAATATATAATATCCAATATTAAGTTTTCCACTGACTTTAATTTATTCTTTGTGTTAAAACATTCAGCTTTTAAAGTATCATTTTCTGCATAAACTTCCAACATTTTATCAATATTTATGTTAAGTTTTTCAAGTATCTGTTTAATTTTATCATTAACAGGTTCCACAACTGGTGCTGCAACTAGTTTTTGTTGTAACTGCTCCAACTCATCCTTTAATTGTTTCAACACCCAATCTTTATGAGCAAATGTTGATATTGTCTTATATATCTCATTCTGTTGTACAGTATGACTGGATAATGTACTACATTCAATTTTGAGAGCATGTAGTTGTGAGTCTAGTAACTCGAAATCATCTTGTTCTTTTTTAAGTTTAGCCTTGGCATTTGAATAACTTTGATGTGCAGCATCCAATTTTCTTTCTTCCTGTTGTCTTATTTCTTCTAGTAACTTAATTTTATCATTTGTTACTGCCATTGCCTCATTTGATGCTATATATTCATGTTTGATTAGCTGGGTTTCTTTTTCTAACACTTCTAACTTAAGTATATCTTGATTTATCTTTTGTTTTTCTTGTATGATGCTGTTCGGTTGTGATTCAGCTTGCACTTGTTTCATTACATGAGCTCCCAAAACACCAATTGCCATCGCGATGGTATTGCCAGGTACCAAAAAATCTGCATAGTAAACTTTAAATGTCGTAGAATACTTAGGAAGAAAATGATTTACAAGTTTGCACAGTTCAGCAGTGTCTCTTGGAGTGGATTCATCCACATGGAGTATTTTATTTACAAGATATGAAAATACTCTGTTTGCTTCCTGTTCAGTTGGGTTTGCACAATAGTTTGTAAAGTTAAACCGAATTTCCGAATTCAAAAAATTTATGGTTTCGCTTAGGTTTGCCATTTTTTTCAATAATAAAAGGCCGAGCACAACTGCCACAATGCAACGGTTTAGATTCAAATTGAATGACAAGCACAAGCAGTCAAAAATATGTTTTTTGTGTCAGTATTACTTCAATCAAAAACAGTTGTCGCTAGCATCGCTAGCAAATTGTGTATTGTTCAATATTGTTGTTGATTGTTGTGAATAAAGTTATAAAGGGCACTTCATACAACACAATACAACACAAGAATATTTGATGGATCTGTGAAAACCAAATATATTATATTTGGTGAAAACACTTGTCTGCACTCAGGTTCTATCTAAAATACTTTATTCACAACAATACACAATTTGCTAGCGATGTTAGCGACAACTGTATAATATATTTGTGAGTAGTTCAATAGTTTGAAGATGTCGCCCCATGTACTTTTTTATAATAAAGAAAAAGACTGAAAAAGACATCCAACAACACTGTTTTAGGTTATTAGTGTTTTAACAATATTTTGAAACGTTTAAATTATTCAATAACTAAATACTTAGAGAACAAACAAAATGATTGGTGATTTGAAATATGTAGACTACTTTGACTATCTGTATGAACCAATACCACGTTTTTGTGTGCAAAGAAACGATTATCTCACGGCGGTAACAACAAATACAGGTGTTTTGTTACTAAAACTTCATCCAGACTTTGATAAAACAGTAAATCTAATAACTTACTATAAATTATTTATAAAGCCATCATCATACATGGTAATTGACAATATTGACATTGATGTGGGTACATTTATGTTTGATTTGCCTCAAAGTTTAGTTCATACGTGTTTGATGCAAAGTAATGTTATTGGAAGTTTGGATAATCTAAAAAAGAAAACATTCTTTGTGACTAAATGTCATTTGAGTCCCATGCAAATAATTGATGAAGAAGGTATTGTTGCAACAATATCTGATGTTGGTGCTTTAGATATTTATGTGAAAGTTAGTTATATTACGGGGATAACTAAATATGAGCACATTTTAAATGTGAACACTGTACATATAGACAGATATAAATATAGATGGAAATCTATAACAGATATGAGTTCAGAAGATTTGCTTCAAGAAACAATGAGAAGATTAGATATGCACACAGTAAAAGGTTTGTTATTTCTTGTGAATGTTTTAAATTATTTTCTTATTGCGCAATGTTTATAGCTGTGTGTTGGACTCACATACTAGAACGTAAAATTAACATCCATGAAAAAAAGGATAACTCACTTATGATCAAATATTGTTGTTTGATTGTTGGTTATGGCGATGGTAACATTGTATTTTGGGAGTTTGAAAAAACTGCAATGGCTGATTATAAAAATGCTAAATTACAATTTATGTTTGAGTATCAAACTAATTTAAAAGAAATAACGGCAATGTGTTGGCATGAATCAAATGGAAATTCAGGTAAATAAAAGTTACATACTTACAAAATATTTTTGAGTTTAACATGTACAATCTTTATTTAATTTTATGTGAAAGGTTTGTTAGTAATTGGTGATACAACAGGTAAAACAATAGCAATACCAATGCTTGATTTAGTTGTTAATTATTGTAAAAACGAAAAGGAAATTATTCTGACATCTGAAACTGACATCGCAGTGGATCATGTGGAGGTAGAAGTTAAAAATGATCATGTGATTGTTTACGTCATCCAACAAGTTCATGTTTTATTTTTTGTTTTAAATGAAGAAGCAGAATTAGTACAAAAATTGGACTACAATTGTACAAATCATAATATAACAGGTATTTATCATTATTTTATTAAGTTAGAGTCAAGTTTATAGCAATTTTTACGGGTTTGATTGTTTTTTTACATGTTTGTTTAAATTGTAAGTAGAAGTTATATTTTGCAGCATTTCAAATACTTTCAAATAAATCAATACTCTTATCAACACTTACTGGTGTTATTAAAGAATTGAAAACAGAAATAATTAATAATCAACTACAAGTTTCAACTAAACAAATCTATGTGAACATAGATTTTAGTAAAAATACTTTGCTTGGTGTATTTGTGAGTAAAAACAATGCCATTTTGTCTTTAATCACACACCATCAGGGGTATTTTTATAAAGGACCATTGAAAATGAAAATTTGGAATTTTGTAAACAATGATGAGGACTGTTTTGAAAAATTCCTCAATATTCCGCGCATTTCGGATGGGTTTGATCTAATCGAAGTGTTAAAGTAAGTTAAGAACTCATTCATATTTTATTTAATTAACGTAAATGTATGGTTTTTAGAGTAAGATCATGGCAAAAAAAACATTTACTTGCTAATGATTTACCTGAAGACATTGACTATGACAGTGTGTCACTCACAGAACTCAAGAAACATTTATGCATTGCACGAATATCTGAATCAGTCTTTGATTTGGTTGACACAGTCACACAATACAATATAAAACAATCTTCAGATATTCTCACAATGATCAATACTCAATTATCGATAATGTTACTTCATAAAATCGTGGACGAATTGAAAACGAAAGGTGCTGTGTCATTGTACAAACAAGAAGTCGGCCATGTTTGTTACACGCATTTGCACGAAACAGTCTTATCTGGTTTTCTGAAGGAACATAACCTAATGCATAATTATGTGACGCAAATTAAGAATTTACTTGAAGATTGTGAGGGATTGAGTGTACAAGATGATTTAATGTGCAAAATATGTGAACATAAATTGGTTGGTTTGACTTGTCCAATGGGCCATTCTGAAAATCGATGTTCTTTTACTTTGGTACAGCTTGTAAATTCAAAGTTTAAGTGTGAAGTGTGTGAAAGGTATGTCAGTGAAGAAGCTGTGGTGTTTAGTAAACATTTAAGTTGTTCGTTGTGTGATTCACCATTGACTACAGTTATTGGTGATTGTGTTGCAGAATTTGAAATGAAAGAGCACTGCAAAGCTGATTGTTTAAGTAATATATAATTATATACTACTCAGCTATATCTAGATTGCCATTTTTAATCCTAAACAAAAATCACTGCCCAACAAATAATTGTCACAACACCATCAAAAGAATAATTCTTTTCATATAATTGATGACCACGTTCGTTTGTTTATGCTTTGTGCTTCTTCGTACTGCTTCGTACTTACTTACTTAGCGTGTTTACAGTTGCCTACGTTCCACTACAGTACTAGTGAGTACTAGACACTTAGAACTTCTAATTTATAAATAATTAAAATTAATGTCCGTGTTGTTATAACTGTTAATATTTAAATTATTTATGTTATGGTTGAATTGTCCAATGTTGAAGTGTTGGAATTGTTGATAATATGATTCCTGGTAAGTTCTCCATTGTGCAAAACGTTCGTAGTCTTGATTAAACCAATAATTGTCGCAATACGCGCCATTGGTTTTGTTGTACTTATCACTGAATGTGTTTAGAAGCAAGTTCGACGTCGTTTGGCTGAGGTTTTTACTTAGAGTTTGAAGGTAACGATCAGTTTCCATTGATTTGCCTTCTTGTAAGGTTTGTGACATCACAGAGATGTAATTACAAGCGAGGCGAATTGTTTCGATTTTTGATAGTTTCTGTGGGGCGGAATGTATATCGGTTTGTACATTTTGAACTGGAATATGCCTAAAAATTGTATTTTGTTTTGGCGTTGCAAAGTTTTAGGTTATATTGGTAAGTTGAGGTTGGTTGAGGTTAAGTTTTATTTACCTGCGTAAAATATCCATTGCAGCGTTCAAATCGTGCATGCGGTTTCTTTCTCGTGCGTTTGCACGTGAACGCCGCACTTTTGAATAAGGTGTTTTGCGAGTAACTACTTTTTTATTATCGTTTTTCATTGTAACCTTAAATATTTGTTTAAATAAATTAAATTTTGTATGAATTCGATGACGTAATGATGTACAATGATCGGTTTTAGTGTATTATAGGTCTATTTATTAATTATTTGTGAAATTAGTTTATCGCAATCATAATATTAATACTAATAATGTAAATTTGCTTTGTTTATCACAAGAAAACTTTTTGTTTGATTTTCTCATAGATATTAACGACCATATGTCGCAATGATTATGCGGGACCTAAATAACATAAATGGTATTAATTAATACGATTTTCCGCGCATAGATCGTGTTAAACCATTTTATCTAATGCACGTGCGTGCTAAACACGCGATAAAAGTAAACATGGTTGGCGAAATTGACGCCATAGGTAAATCCACGGTAAATATATCGTAAGTGCTTAAAATTAGCACTAAAATAGTAATTTATTAGTTAACTTAAGTTTAAACGGGTTAACAATTAGTAAAACTAATTAAAAATCTTCCTTTTGTTGTTAAATTGACTAAATTTACTTAAAAACTATTTTTCAAAAATAGTTTATACTAAGACCCATGGATGGCGCGATAGAAGTGTATATTTGGTTGCTTTCATTGACAACTTGCGCTGGCCAAATTTTTTTTACCGTTTACTTTCCATCATTTCCATCAATTCCATCATTATCATGACGTTAATTCACATCTGTGTGCTAAAATTTGATAAAAATAACCCAAACTTGTAAAAGCCGGCTTTTAACTGCGTTTATTACGATATTCCAAGAACAAATGACATTTTGCTACTGCAAATTGTGAATTAAATAAATGTAATTATGATTGATACACAATCAAAACATAAAACTATACAGTTGGGGCATAGAGTACAAGTACAAGATTTTGTTGGTACTGTGAAGTATATTGGTGAAGTAGATGGTCATAAAGGTACTTGGCTTGGTTTAGATTGGGATGATCCAACAAGAGGAAAGCATGATGGTTGTGTTAATGGTAAACATTATTTTACTGCAAGGTAAAAAATTTGAAACATGTTCAGGTTAGGTGCTACCATAGTTTGGTTTTAATTATTTGTTGTGCATTTTAAGTTCCAAAACATCAGGTTCACTTATACGGCCTGAAAAAGTAACAACTGGTATAAGTTTATTGGAAGCTATCACCTCAAGGTATGGCCATCAAGAAGATGAAGAAGAGATTAAATTAAATCAGCATACTTTTATGACAATGGAACACCAATTTAATATTCCATTTTTGCAATGTGTTGGATTTGATGGTATTACAACAAAACAAAGTAATTACACTGAGTTAAAAATTTTGAATGTGCGGATGAATAATGTGAGTTATTTGGGCGATGTACACCAGTTTGGTAATATGTGTCCAAATGTGGAAGAGTTTGATATTTCAAAAAATATGCTACATTCATGGGAGGATGTTTTTGTTTTGGTGTCTGAACTTAAACATTTACATCATTTAAATATAAGGTAAGGTTAAAATGAAACAATATATTAAAAGTAATTCAACACTTAAAAATTGTAATTTTTAGTGAAAACAAATTAAATATGCCTGATGATGTTTCAATGTTTGAAATTTCACACTTAACCACATTAATTTGTGGGCAAATGGGTCTTACAATCAAAGAAATTGAAAAATTAGCCCAAGTATTCCCTAATCTTGAAATTTTAATTGCACCTAGTAATGAAATTGTTAACTTTAAGTCATGTTTACCTCTTGACAGTTTATTCCATCACTTAGAAATGCTTGACATTGAAACGAACACACTTTGTGAGTGGTCTGAAATTATGTTATTGAAACACCTTCCTAGTCTTAAAAATTTAAACGTGAACAACTTACGACTTACAAGTATACGACTTGATGGTTTGGATGATTTTAAATGTTTGGAAACATTACATTTAAAAAATAACCGAATATCTGACTTGGAATCTTTGAATAATTTAAATAAGTTACGAAACTTAACGAGTTTGGGTATTTTGGGTAATCCAATATATAGTTTAGGTACACATCAGATGGTAAATCAAATAATAGTCGCAATGATTCGAAATCTACAAGTGTTAAATGGTGGTAATATTAAAGATGAGCGTAAAGGTGCTGAAATTGATTATATGAAAAAGTATGGTTTGGAGTGGCTAGCGATTCAAAGCTCGGAAGAGGAGAAATGTAAATTTTTACAAGTACACAGCAGATATTTAGAGCTTATTGAAAAATTTGGTGAATTAGAAATTGGGGAGTTGAAAGTTGAAGCTAAAACTATTAAAGAATCATTGATCGAATTGATATTAGTGTATGAAGGTAAGCAGATAAAAAAGAAAGTACCTCCAAATTTGCAAGTGCAGAAGTTGGTAACGCTTTGTCAAAGGTTATTTCGTTTAAATTCAGTGCCTATGTTAGTTTACATTGATGCGGAACAGCCGAATGTTGAGTATGATTTGGACGAGAATCGAGAAATCAGTTTGTATTCGGTGCAAAGCGGTGATAAAATTGTTGTTAAATGTTAACTATTAACTTATTTGTGATAGGTCTAAGTGTCTTTGTTTAAATATTTTTGCACGTTTGCTTAATAAACAGCGTAATTTTCCCAAAAAAGACAACGATTTTTATTTGTTTTCAATAACTCCGGAAATGTTTTAAACGATACAAATGAACAGTAGATTTTGTATTGCCGATCGCCAAATATCCACTCAATGGCGAGTAGTTAACAACATTTACATTTCCAAGTTTAGTTTGGAAATTTGGAAAATTACTAAACACGGTTTGTGAGTTCAAATGGAACAATCTGAGTGAGTTTTCGACGTCTGACGAAAACAGCGCCAAACATTCGGAGGTACTGTTAAATTTAACATCGCGGATGTTTGTGGTTAAGTTCATGATGCTTTTCCGCGGTGTGGGCGTGTTTTCCTTCAAGACATCATCAACATCGTATAGGTTTACGACACCCTGTGCGGATCCAGTCGCTAAGAATTGGTTCGATGGTGATAAGTGAATGCTGGTTCCATGTAAGCAACCCTCGTCTTCGAATTTGTGAATTGTGCGTCGTGCATTCATATCCCATACAGTTACAGTTCCACTATCACTGTGGCCATATAATAGCGAGCAATCGTGATTGTAACATAAAGCGGTGCACTCGGCGTCCTGTTTTAGCATAAACAAATTTTCTTTTGTCAGAGCGGAAAGTACATGGATCTCTCCCCATTTTCCTACTACAGTTAACCATTTACCATTCGGCGATATAACAAACTTCTTCATTTGAGTGACGCCAGTTGGAAGTGGTATTTTAATAGCTTTTGCTGCTAATAAGTCGTAACAAAACATATGTGATTGTCTTGATCCTAAAAATGCTTCATTGCCATCTTTTGTAAAATGTGCACATTGGATTGGAAATTTTTCAAATTGTATTGCATGAAGTTTATTATTTCTTTTACCATCAACTGCATATAATGAAGCAATTCCAGACTGTCCTGCTATTAGGCTCACACTTGATGTAGGATGGAATTCAATGCTGTTGATTACAGGTCCTTCAGAATATGCTTCTTGGTTTAGGTTGCTTACTTTTTTTACTTCAATTGTACCTGCTTTTAATTTATTTGATGTTAATGACGTTTTTACAACACCTGCTGTTTTTAGTACTTCTTCATCAGAATCTTCATCATCTGTATACTTTGCATCTAAGTCAGCCCATTTTGGTGTGCCCACAATAGATTTAAACTTTTCTGTCAATAGGGAGGTGTATTTATTTGACCTGGAGTTAATGCCACCATTAGGCAGTCTCCTGCCTTGTGCTTCTAGTGCATACCCAACATCAATACCATCATCATCAATCCAAGCTGGTTTCCTGCCATTATCACTGTCATTGCTGTCAGTTTCACCTAGACCAGAATCAATTGCAGGAGTATTGCCTTTGGGCTCTTTGGCTGCTTCTTGCAGGCTTTGTAAAAATGTTGATGTGCCTCCAAACAGGATTTCACTGAGTTTAGCTTCTTCTGCTTGCATCGCTGCGTCGTAAGCACGGAATTTATTTTTAGGTGCCATAACTTCGACATCTTCAGGATTTATTGTTGTGGTTTCGGTTTTGCGCTTCCTAGTGGCTTGTGACATTTTGATATATTTGGGTTTTCTTAGTAACTCAATATTGAATATTGATTTCAAATGTTGCACGCGCAATAGTAAATGGACTGAAACGACTGAAAACACCAGAAAACACGTTTTGTTTTGCTTTGTAAAAATGACATAACCAAAATGTGCATAGGTAAATTAGATATATATTTTATTTATATTTTAACAGCAGTGCGAGTCCTAATATGTAATTAAATAGTAAAGAGTGAGATAGCAGTACCATCCTCAGGCAAAGCACATTTCCTTTATGTGGATGATGTGTTGGTTAGAATGGTTAGAAGATAGATGTCGTTCTACATGTTCTGTGTGGAAAACCACAGATGGAAAACCTCTTATATATTTTCAAAATGTTGTTCCTTTTGTTTCTGTTGTTGAAGATAATGACATTATAATTTTACTCTTTTAATAACAGAGACTATAAGTAGTTCTTTTTTTATTGTATTTGAATTGAGCAACTTTTAAAACAATCCTAAAGCCCGTAAACACAGCCCGTAAAGGCCCTAAAGCCCCCTAAAGCCTAAAGTATTTATTAGATTTTGGTTGATTGACTGTCGGGTTAGCAACCCAAATAACAGTGCAAAAGTGCCTTTCTTGAACGAGCGCTGCGCTGCAATCATAGGCTGCAATGATACGAACATTTAAATCCGTACCTTGTGAATTGGATTAAATTTGGCTTCATTTTAGTTTATTGAAAAAATAAACATGAACTTTATTATTTATTAATATATTGAATAAAAAATATATAAATTTAAACATATTGTTTATAGAAACATTCTTCAAATTCACACAAATTTCATAATTCACTACTTCCTCAGTTTTACCTAAACATATCATCGTATAACTGTAACTACTACAGAACCAAACAGAACATAACAACCTGTGATAACAATGAATAACAACCAATTTGAACCAATTACAAACAATTACAACCAATTACAACCATGGCATCACAATGTACCACAGTTTGCCACAGTTCAAATTGGTTCAAATGACAGCGTTGTACACTAGCGCCCCCAGTAACATTAGCTGATTTTTTCTAACTTTTACTAACCAAGGTCGCCTAATAATGACAAGGTGACAAGCAGTGACAAGGGTGACAAGCCCCTGGATTGAACCAGATTGAATTAAAAATTTAACATTGAAATACAGATCCATGTTGTAAACCAAGATGTTGAAACAACTAACAAGAGTAATAAGTTAAATTCTATAACAATGCCTCAGGGACGTAGGAAGACACCTTTCAGCGGTAAAGCAAAAAAGGAACAATTAAAAGCCAAAAAACAAAAACCACATTTCCAAGCATCACATTCAAGAAGCAATGTATTACTCAAACATAACAGTGATGAAGAATCATCAGACAGTAGTCACATACAAAAACTAAACCATCAACCCAATAAATCAGGCAAAAGTGCGAATCGTTATGCGTTACAGTTCTACAAAGAAACTCCTGAAGAGCTCAAAAGGTACAAAGAATTGGCAAGACAATCGCTCAAGACAGTGGATAGTGCACAATTAGTAATTAATATTGATGATTACTTTATCCCTGAATTAGATTTTCCAAAGAGACCACCATGGTCATATGATATCAGTAAAGATGTGTTAGAATCAAAAGAACAAAGATATTTTACTGAATATCTTAAAGATTTGGAAGAAAAAGTCAGCTGGAAAGAGCAGAGTTTTTTTGAAATAAATTTAGAAACATGGAGGCAATTATGGAGAGTTCTTGAAATGTCGGACATTGTATTGATTGTGGTTGATATAAGATATCCTGCATTGTTATTTCCTCCTTCATTATATGAATATGTTACAAAAAGCTTGGGAAAACATATGATTCTTGTTTTGAATAAAATTGATTTATGTCCAACACCTTTAGTAGCAGCATGGAAGCATTACTTCAAAAGTAAATACCCTGAATTAGTTGTGTTAATGTTTACTACATTACCAGTTTACAATCTAATGAAGTGTCAAGAGAATAAAGCTGGTTTGGTGATTAGAAGGAGAAAAGGAAGAATCAGGATGGCTGCTGAAGGAACACAATTATTACTAGATGCCTGCAAGAGTATTGTGAGTGATAAAATTGATTTATCAAGTTGGGAGCAGAAGATTAAAGAGGAGTGCCATGAAGATTTCCAGGATACAGACAGAGTTGAAGTGGGCGAGACAATTGAAATTAAAAAGACTGATGCTAGTTACTTTGAACATGAATTGTACAGAGGTGGAGTTTTAACTATTGGTTGTATAGGCCAACCAAATGTTGGTAAATCATCATTGTTGAATGCAATAATGGGTAAAAAAGTTGTCAGTGTATCTAAAACACCTGGACATACCAAGTATTTTCAAACCATATTTTTAACACCCAATGTACGACTTTGTGATTGTCCTGGTTTAGTATTTCCTTCTAAAGTACCTAAAGAGTTGCAAGTCTTGATGGGCAGTTTTCCGATTGCCCAATTGAGGGAGCCCTATTCTTCGATTCGGTTTATCGCTGAACGTTTGGACATGCCCAAGTTGCTATCGGTGACACATCCCGAACAAGATGAGGATTGGTCACCAATGGACGTGTGTGATGCGTGGGCTAAAAAGCGTGGGTATTTGACGGCTAAAGCTGCAAGATTGGATACTTACAGAGCTGCAAATAGTTTACTTCGAATGGCTTTGGATGGAAAAATTTGTTTGAATATGCACCCGCCTGGGTATAAGCCAGAAGAATGGGAAAGTCACTCTGATACTGAGCTTGTCCGATGGGTTAAAGCAATCACAAAAGATGATCGGGGAACTTATGTTTCACCTATGTCTGAAGATGAGTTGAGTCCATATTTTGATGAATCGGAACAGATTGAAAGTAATAAGGAAAGTGAAGGGGATGATGATGATAATCATGATAAAGAACGGACACATTTACTGTCACGACGAGGGAATAGATTTGCTACTTTGGATGAAACTGAATAAAGTAAATAAAATTATTGTGCAGCTTTTGAAGTTATCGTAGATCTTTGTTATCGTATTTAGGAATAATATTAAATATGAAATTATACAATATTGAATGTAAAATTTTAATTTGTTCATTTGATATTTGATAATATAAATGGAACGTCTACACACAATCTTATCAATTAAAATACACAATTCACTTGTTTTTAGTTAGTTGTGATTGCCGCACTATTTGCCTTTTAATTATGTCCTCTTGCATTTGCATTATACGAAGTTGCTTAAAGGGGTCGGCTACAAAAAAGGCTTTTTTGGATTTCTCTTAGATATACTACATATAGGGCCGGTCTTCGGGGCGTGCGGTGGCACAGGGCCATCTGAATAATCTGGATATCAGTTTGAGCACATTTGAACTTCAAAGTTTGATTTTTCTTTCGCCGCTATGCTTATACCAGCTAAAATTCAACCCTAATTTGCATAACAATAGCGCGGTCGAGCTCCGTTCGGTCCCGAACGCAGCGATTCCTCATGGCCGTACCATAACTTCTCTTTTTTACCTGTTATAAGCATAGCGGCAAATCCAACTCTGAAGTTCAAATGTGCTGAAATGAGGACCCACTTTTACGTGGGTGACAAACCACTTTACGCCTAAATTGGCGAAAACCGACACACTCGTGTCACAATATTTCAACCACCCGGGTTATAAACTCTTTAAATATTGCCATTTGAAAGGTTCTTTGGCAAATCGCTCTCCTAATAAACAGGAACATGTACGCTGCACATGGTCACAACAAACTCCAGTTTACACAAAAAGGTGAAGTGGTATTTCCACTGTGGAAACAAACACAAAAATATACAAAATACAATTTTAAATGTTAAAAATCTTAAAATTATATTTTTTACGACTAAAAATTTTGTTATACTTTTCCCAGCAATTTGTCACTCCATAAGAAATACATGGGAAACTCAGAAAAACTAAAATAAATCTACTTTACAGATCGAGTTGGTATGAAGTTTTCGCATTTCGTATAGAGTAACTCATTAGCTATCTAGTGCTTTCTATGAGTTAGATAATTCAGATCTTATAGAAATGTTTGCAAGTACTAAAGCTCAAAGAATTAAATTTGCAGCTACGTTGGTCCGCCAATCCGAGCGCGGCTACCGAGACCTCGGAGCATGGACGTGAAATTTGGCTCAGAGAATACAGCATGCAAAATTTCTCAAATTTTATCAATACATTTTATTTTTCAAAAAATCAAAAACTAGTTGTACAAGATTAGATATCATTTTAGAGCACATAGACCGTCTAATCTTCTGTAAGGTCGACTTTTGATCGCTGTTTTCGCAAATCTCTAAACATACTATTTTTGTGTTTACAGTAATTATAAAAAATAGTAAAATAAGTAGGTGATTGAATTTTAGTATACATTGACGAGTAGCTAATAGAGAACACATACGACGTTGTCTCATTCAAATCTGATAATTTAAACCAAAGATATTTTAGACTTTACCCGATAATTACACCCAAAATAAAAAAAAATCTTAACTCAAAAACTAGAGCCAATTTAAAAAAAACGTAAGTTAGTTAAAATTGATATCAATAAAAACTAGAAGATTTTCACTGTTTACCAGTGTTATCAATTGTAAATTCATCGCCAGAGACGTTCTAATACAGCGAATACCAACGTTCAAGCGACAAAAGTTGAGAATAATATAGCACCCAATAGCACCAGCATGCACCGCCGACTAAATCCGATTATAACCGATGTCAGTGGGGAAACTAAATCTGTACCAACATAAACCTGGTGGTAACCAGTATACAAACTAAATATCCTAGTCTTTCTTCACTTACTTTTTCTATAAAACAGGGATTAAGTCACAAAATCTATCTGTAAAATAAACAAATATTTTGCAATTGCTAAAACAGTTCAAAGATTTCTGTAATTTTAATTTTAGTTCATAACGAACATGATGTTCTTCTCGTGTTGGTAGTACTGGGTTGTCCTACAGCCGACGAACTGAGAGGTTGGTAGTGGTTGGTAACTGTGGTTGGTAGTGGTTGGTAGTAGGCAGATGTAGTAGGGATTAGATCCCGTTGCTTCACAATTTAACACATGCGCTTACACACAAAATCAGTATCATAGATCAGTATCCGTTGGCACTGTTACGAACTGTTCTCATCTGTTTAAAGTTAAAATCTGTTGAATAAATTTCTCGTTACAAGATTATATATCGTCCAAACAATTTGGGTATTTCAACGAATTTTACCAATCAACAAACAAACCGCTGAATATATTTTTACGCGAGAAGCAGCACGATGACGAGGCAACATACACAAGCAGAACCGGTTGGCAGTAAAATTTGGGAATTGAGTACCAAAAACTTGCCGCCTAAAATCAGTATATATCAAAGAAGCAACAACCAAACCACGTTTCAACTAGTTCAGCAACAATTACATTTCAACGTATCGCATTTGATGTTGAACAAGTAAACGCAAAGATTCTCAAAAACAGTGACTCAAAAGAAACCCCTTGTCTGCTACGCTCGCAATACCTGGAACAACCCAAAGTAGCCGAGAAAACGTTGAAACGAAATCTATAACTCGATATCGTTGCATTTTAACTAAAAATACATCGGCATAATAAAAACTAAACTAAAAGTTTTCTTTAAACAAACAAAATAATAAATAAATAATAAATAAATAATAAATAAATAATAAATAAATAATAAATAAATAATAAATAAATAATAAATAAATAATAAATAAATAATAAATAAATAAACTGAACTAAAAGTGTTAACATTGCGTAAAGTCATTAAATTTTTTTCAAGTTTACATATATTCATGCATGTCGATATATCATTGTTTACTTTGTTTTTATTATCGTGATATTTCATTGCTTGCTAGCCAAGTCCTTGACACATTAGTATATGGCATATCGCGACATATGTTGAAATACTTTCCCCCTTTATCAACCAGAGCCAATGGAAAAATAAACATTGAAATCGGTAATTTGCAAACGGGCAAAGTAATATCTTTCTTGTGGGTCACGTATTGCCGTTGAATTAAATTACTACATTTAAAATTTACGTTTGCCTTATTTTGCAATTCCATGGTGACACAATCACGTGTCATATATTAGAATTGTAAAGGCCAGATAGTTTGTTTATTTCTCTCCCTTGGATTCTGAAATATGATCTGTTGCCTTATCGTTACTTCTGGCCCTTCTTAGACACATGGCACCAATACCTAGTTCTCAATAGTTGACTTTGGCTTTCCTGTCTGCTTTTATGTTGACTGCTGATGCTGGAATCTTTTGACTTTATTGACTATTTATCTGATGAATTCGATTGCTTCATTGTAAGTTATCTTGAGTCCATAGACTTTTCTATTTTAATAAATTTTACAACTAATATTATTTAAAAGTCAACCGATAGTATTTTGTTTAAAATCGCCTTATTTTTCGATTTTAACTTGAAGTGCAGCGTCTTTGCCTGCTTTACGCACTCATCATTCACTCTTCTCACCACTTCTCACTCTCATATCAGTTCTTTTCAAACATCTATTCACATCAGAAACATACAAAACATATAAAACCGAATAAATTGGTTAAATATACTTTTGTAAGTTTTGTGTTTGTTGCGATTTCAATGTTGTCTTATAGCAACGATTATAGTTAACTCCGAAAATGTTTGACTAAATGCAGTGTTTGGTTTTAACAAAGCATTTGGTGCATATGCCCTTAAATCTATTAATAAATGCGATTCGTTTGACGTCAACGTCGTCATATTTTCTCTGCATTGACTGCAATTTCCTAGATAATTGCGTGTGTGAGAATTCTCGCATTTGCAGTTTTGCAGTTAACAAAGCATTTTTGCCGGTACTTGCCTTAAATCTATCAACAGATGCGATTCGTCATCATAATAAATTACTAATATATACGAATATATTAGATCCTGGCGAATGAGTGCCCGCATGGTTGGTTATTAACAAGCTCCGGAACGAACTACTAAAAGCTGTTGCAGTCGGATTGTTACTTCGTATGCCATGTGCCCTTACTCTTGAAAAGAAATTTTCAAGAGGATCTTGGTTGAAAACCCGTGGCGTGACATAACAAAACCCATCTGCAACGGCTTATTAGATAAATATTCAAAATTATTTAAGAAATTGATCCAATTCCGGAGCGATGGTGGAGTTGGTGTTTTACTTTCAAATCTCATCGATGTTAATATCATTTTTGCATAAGTATAAAATTTGAAGTGGGCCGAATCATAATCAGCGCAACGGAGTTGTTTACCCATCACTGGGAATCTAGAACTCCCGGTGACACTGTCGAATAAACGGTTCATAAACAAGACAAACATACTTCTTCCACTTGCTGACTTGAATATAGTTGTTCTATAAGAAAACGATTCATTATATTTATGAAACATAAAAACGCTGAGAATCTGTGTTGCTATCCTCACTTTCATTTTTTAAAGTTTTTCTGGCAACACATGTGCATCAGTAAGAGTAGGTAGATTTTTATACGTAAAGTTGGTGGGGTCGTTTTTATAGAGCGCCACAATATCCTCCCAATAGGCCTTTAATTCTTTGCCTTTCATGCTAAAAGTTACATTGCTCTTCAGCCAATTGTTCCGCATTCCTTTGAAAGGTGGGGCGGATCAAAAAGGGGAACTATCTCCGTATCGTCGATTATACTGAATCCAACCCCACGAAATTCTTCGCCTCTGCGTATGGCATCCTCCCGTGTTTTCAATTTAAGTTTATTGATGGATGCAAAATTCGGGGAGGCCTGGTCACTGACCGTCGCCACTATATTGAATCCTGCGCATACCACAGCAGTTACAACCTCTTTTATAATACTCACTAGATCTGGGGTTTTCAAGCCTCCAACGGTGAGGTAATAAAAAATCGAATTGTCCTTAGTTGCGTGACGGAGATGGCCCCCTGATCGTCAAGCTTCCTTGGTTGTACTAACGGCAACGGGGTCCTCTTAATTCTAGTGTTGGTAAACCGCTGCTCGGGGGTTGGTCTGACCACATGTCAACCTGTTTTTTTGATTCTGATGATTGGGTAGGCTTGATTCGTCCGATTCATTTGTAATCCAATTTTCTTTGCAACGAGCGCACTGCTTTACTACTGCATGTACGTCTTTAGCAAGAAAACCAGCTATAAAAGTAAATAACTGTACTTTTGCAATTCTTCCTTAAAGCTAAAGCTACGACATAATGTATTACTGATATCTACATTGACTTCATCGGCGTCATTCGGTTTACTCTTGGAGTCAATTACAACATCTCAATCTTAAATTTTCGGTTCAATCCCATTCTACCCCCGCGCCATTTCAGTCCGGTCGCCTGGGTGATCAGCAATGGCGCTAAAATTTAAATCCGTACCTTGTGCATTGGTTTAATTTTAGTTTATTGAAAAAAATAAAAATATATACAAAGTTTGATATTTATAGTCATTTATGTTATCACAATTATTCATGATATCTAATATAAAGAAAACATTACAATATTCAACAATTGTAAAACACAATAAAAAAATAAATTTTAAAATAAATATAACAAATCTAAATTACGTTGAAATTGGTGCATTCTGTGCAAACACACCAGTCGTCTCCAAAATTGAAAATAAATAAATTTAAATATACTTACATATTTACAAAGTAAAGGTGTAAATCTTAATTTACAATTGCTTTCATTTGCTTACACCTAGTTTCTTACTTCGTAATTTCAAGCAAACATTCTTCGCATTCATAACAAATTTATCATTTTAAATTTCCTCCGTATTACCTTTTAAAATGTTATTAATATTTCGGACGTATCTGTGAATGATTATTTGATGTATTCATCAAAAATACATTCGTACGCCGTAGACGTAGTCATGAGAAGTTTGCTCGAGAGCTCTTTCAATACGTGTTTAATGGAAGACATCTTTGACTTGACTTAATAATTTTGGCATATAATGGGAACAAATCTGTGATAAGGCAGAAACTGTCGTAATAAATCTAGATCTAAAACTAGCAATGGATCTATCTCGGTAATCGTTGGGAGCAATCACCGAACATGCATTTCCAAAATAAGGAAATCTGTTGTTATTAATCGTGAGGTACGATTCGGCTCTGGTAAGGAATTTCACATTCTTAGACTTTTTGGAAATTATAACTAGAACCATATCAATAACTGCGTCGTCTAGCCCCATGTCATTAGGGGTTTCTGAATTAAATAATGTAATGAAACTCTTCTTATATAATTTTAACTTATTATATACAACGAGCACATAATCAACTCCAATATTTTTTATTTTTTCATTCATTGTCATTCCCAGCTTATTTACACGTTTAGTGAGAAATGTTTTGCGCGTTTTCTTTTTCGCCACTGTTCCTCTCCAAGAAAGCTTCTTAGCTTTGCGAGCACATCCTTTCCTAGGTATATTATATTTTTGTTTCTTGCTACTGTTTAAGACATAGGAACGAGTCTTGCGGAGAATACGAAATTGTTTTAAGGAATCTTATTTATCATCTTATTTTTCACTGTTCCAAACCAAATACTGTTCCACCTAGCCATTATTTTTACGACCTAATCCAAAAAGATTTACCCATAGCGGCAAGTATCGCTTGAGAACAGTATCTAAGAATGTTAATGAATAGAAAGTATTTATGTCATCAAATTTTTGATGTAATTATCGCATTCGCCTAAGATCTTAGGAGTTGATAACCTGCTATAATTTCTTTAAGGTATCTTTTAGTTAATAAGTTGTTGACATTGATGACATTGCAAACTAACTTAGAATAATGGGCGCAACATATTGAAATGTAAATTAGTTGGTTGCAGGTTTTGTTGGTTTGGTTTAGATTGTAGCATTGATTGATATAACCTATTAAATTCATGCCATTCCAAGCTTCAACGATAGAATTTATCACTGCCATGCTAAAATCTGTTGTTACTGTTTGAAATGGAGGCCATTGATATGATTGTTTAATGTACAAACGTTTAAAATCTGCCAACCAATGGGAAATGGTATACACATCATGTTCCGAAGATACCATCTCCATAAATGGTACTGAGTTGGTGCAACATAAAACACTCGCTTGGAAGATGTTTTCTACATACTGAACCTGTGGCATCAATATGTACATCTATTTTCCCATTATTTTGAATAGAAGCAAATTTAATTAAATCCAGTTGTTCCCTACTAAACACATGAACCTCTAATGGATAACATACTTTCTGAATATATTCCGGATGATCTCTGGCCATGCGCATTAAATCTTCGACGTCATCTACTGCTCGATTCGACTCATTGCCTCAGATTTGATTTTGCGGTATACCGACATAGACTTAACTTTATCTAAATTAAAACATTGTAATTTTTGGAGGCTTAAATTTTGAACATGTGCAGATCTTACTTCTACTGCTGTTTTCCGTAACAGCTCATAAGTAACCTGTAAGTGTCTCGTTCCAGGAATAAATGTTGCATCCAATAATCTAGCTTTTCCCTCTTTCACTAGCAACAATAAGTGTGCTTAGAGTGTAGACTTCCCTTGTTTAGTGTTATTGTGCGTGGTCCCATGCAGTTGCAGCATTTTGTTGGCTCGTTTTCAGGTTTGGTGCAGTCCGCTGTGAGGTGGGCTCCTGTGCATTTGACACATCTCGACGCGGTCCAGCAGTATGTTCAAAAATTTATTTTATATTTTCTTAATAAATGTGGGAATACAATTGGCCAAGGTTTTCTATTACATTTTTTTAAGTGACTGCATGGTTGCCATACATATTTTATCATTCTAGTACGAAAGGCATTATCTTTAGGAAAAACATCATTATTGCTAAGTACAAAAACAGGCTTACGTGTTATAATGGCGTCACCTTGGAATTTAACTTTCACATTGCAAGTATCACCACCAAATATTGTTTTCAAAGTCTCGAATGACGTAGCTTCACATTGCGGCTCATTCCAAAGTACAATGCGTTTATTAACGCATTCCATCAACGGAAAACCGTTGTAGGTGTATAAGTATATTTATATAAAAATTAATTATAATTATTTAATCTAATGAACAAGACATCTTCCAATAAGTGTTCTTTTAAATTCGACCTATGACAATTTAAAATATATTTTAATGCGGAAAATGCTCGTTTCACACTGACTTGGGTCATAGGTAACCAAATAATTTGTTTAGCAACGTTATATAATTCATTCGATGCTGTTTATTTTGCGGACCAATATTCCAAGACGCACGTATCTCGCTTTTCTCGCGGTTCTTCATAATATCGACGCTCTCACATCCAATGAATATCTGCGGTATTATGTGATTTTGCAGAAATATTTTCTTTTCGTTTTAAAAATTGCTCAATTTCATCTTCTTTTGAAGTTGACTGATAGCGACTCTTCAACGATGTTGTTAGCTTCCTTTATATTTTTTAGAGCACTCCATACATTTGAGATGTAGTTTTTAGCTATTACTACCTGTGTACTAGATAACACTACTTTAAATCTTGGATCAAGAAATATTGCTAACATTATCACATCTTGATTGAATAGTGTTTTTTCCCTTTCATTTAAGGATTCCAATAAATTTGTGGAAAATTGGCTACAAATTTTGCTTGTTTCAGCCAGGCAGAATAATAATCATACATTGATTTTTTATATATTGTAAAGGTGAGTTCGAGGTTATTCACACAATTAAGAGTTAGGACACTTTTATTACGTGAACAGGTGGTGGTCGTGAGTACCGAACAAACGTAAATATGACAAATATAAATGTGACACAATACGAGGCACGCGCGCGGTTGGTGATGACACATCTTTAATTCCTTCCTCGCATTTCTTCCCCATTATATTAACACCCCGTCCAACAAAATTTGTTATTGTCTCACTTGGTATTGTTAATAAATTTTCTTTGTAATTTTTATATTGTATAAACAAGTTGGACGGGGTCTCTTCTGCTCCTTTCAATGATTCTTCACATACTTCACAAAAATGTGTTTTTAAAATTTTTTGAACTAAATATCCGCTCACATAACTCACCGAAAACGATTCAATTATATCAATTTCATGATCGCGATATTCTGTGAGTGTTTGAGCGGATTCTGGTTCATTTGTATGTTCAACATCTCCATCTCCATTTAAAAATAAATTTGTTAAATTAGACAATAACGCTGCCTGGTCTGCTTCACAATTCCCCCCACTAGTTTTCGATAAATTATTTAGAATTTGAGTTTTTATAGACCCCATGAATTGGTCTGCTGTTGGGTTCTCATTTTTTCCGCAGTTGTAGCGGATCGCACCAAATAAATTTTCTAGTGGATCCTGGTTAAAACTGCGGGGCCTCAAGTATTCTAGTTGGCTGTCCTGTGTAAGAGTAATAAGGCCTCCCAGAATGGAATGTGCCCAGATGTTTTTTTTTATTAGTGAACCAAAACCATCTGGGCCACTACTGGGCTTTCCATTCACCGAGTCGAACAGTCGGTTAACAAAACCTACAAAAATCGCCGACCCAATAGCACTTGTGCCCATTTTTTCTGCACAAATTATGCATTATTAATTTTGTAAACAGAAATAGAGTAAAGTTTAGACTTACCACACGAGGGTATTCAGTATTCTGTGTACTATATACCCGCTCAATTCAATGAGGTCAATTTCATGATCGCGATATTCGGCCACTATAGTGGCTTCTTGCTGCTTAGAACCTAAAAATAGAGATGACAGATTTGAGAGCAAGACTGCAGCGTCTGCCTCACAATTGCCCGTCCTCGTGGTTGTTACCAAATTATTTAAAATTGGCGTTTTTATTGACTCCATGAACTGTTCGATCGTGGGATTTTCGTTTTTTATCCGTAACTGTAGCGTATAGCGCCAAATAAATTCTCCAGCGGATCCTGGTTAAAACTGCGGGGCCTCAGGTATTCCCAATCGCTGTCCTGTGTAAGAGTAATTAGGCCTCGCAACGTGTGGATCCATCCATCTTTAGGCGGAAGTGTGGTCCCCTTCTTTGTCATGATTTTCCATTCTGGGACTTCTGTGATGGCAGCCTCCCGAAATGGAATGTGCCCAGATGATTTTTTGATAAGGGGACCAAAGCAACTACTTGCCTTTCCATTTACTGAGTCGAATAGGCGGTTCATGAAACCCACGAAAATCGCCGTCCCGACAGCACTTTGCTCCATTTTTCCTCCACAAATTTATTAATACCATTATTTGTGCTGCCAGTCCCACTTTCATACGCCCCCTGCGTGGTCGGCTGCAGATGCAGGTGTTCAATTTTATGCAGAGTTTTCAAAAGCCCTGGCGCGTTGTGGCTAATTTGGACCCCCTCTACAATGTGCTTCCACATGGCCGTTCCTTCCATTCCTTCACCGCCCAACTCCATTTCAAATTTAATGTTGTTGCGGAATAGGGCGTTGCGTGGATCGAACAAGTGCACAATTTTCAACCCGTCTATGCTAAACCATGGCCGCTCTTTGTAGCTTCAAACTCCTTGGAGCTAATATGGCCGAAATACATTCCTTTATTAAGGGCTTGAGAAAAATAATATGCAATCGGTTGCTTCCATTGCCTTCTGACGCCCGCCACCATAAATACCAGGGCATGGTCTGCCAGGAGTGTTGTTCTTTCGTTTCCGAAATCTTGCACTCCTAACAGAGTTCCCGCACTTCTGTTGTAACTTAAGTGCTGCCCACTGCCTTATAGACATCTCATCGAACATAACTATGCAGCTCCGATCGGCATCTTCATTTATGGCGGCAGGCGGCATAGTGTCCCAAAAGATGGGTTCAAAATTAACCTGGGCCAAAGTGTTCTTAAGGGTTGATGTGGACGGCAAGGGTGTAATAGTGTATAATTGTCGTCCACTGTCCATTTTCGTGACTTTGGAGCACAGCTGGAGTTTTTTTTACCTGGGAAACTACCATACGTTTCATAGCTGGGCTCAATCCCCCCAAAAAAATTTCTGCTGTGTCCGAATTATGAATAAAATTCTTGACAGCACGTTTCAAGCTTGTGTCTTGTCCGTGACAGCGGTCACGCAGCTTCTTAATAATAGTCTTCTTAATGTTGTCTTCAATAAACGTTTCTTTCTTGGCGTCAACACGTCCTTCATTGAAGTAGATAGTTGCGGGGTAGTGGCTCGCACGACACTGATAGCCGACATCTATAAAAATAGAAATTCTATAGATGATACATACTATAAAGAGGTATAAAGAGATTTACCGCACGTACTGATTGCGCTAATCTACGTCCTCGACCTTCGTTCCAGCGATGCGGGAATTCCATTTTACAAAATTGCCTGCTGAAACCGGCGGCACCTGATTTCTCAGCAGCGAGGAGTTGCAGATGCTGTTCGTCACGGTAACTCGTGGTCCAGCGTGGTTGCGATGTCGACCTGTGATCCTTCGATTGCGTTGCGAGAAGCTCGTCTTGGGTGACTTTGCTCGTTTTTCTTTGTTATACCTATTTAGTATATTCGTATAGTCATGAACCACAGATGTGGTATTATCATCGTCTTCATCGCTACTTAACAGTATGTTTACCATATTGTTTGGACATTACTATGAACATTAATTCTTTTTCAACCTTCTCTTTAATTACTTCATTAAAAAAATTTGATTTATTGGGAGGATTTAGATATGTAGCAACTGTGAAGAAATTATTGGTTTGAAAGTCACCAAATCTTGAATTTAATTCGTTTATTGTATATTTAATTATAATTTTAAATTTTACGTTTGTGTCTTCTTTTCTGCCTTCAATCTCTAATGTATACTTTAGTATGTGCATAAATGGAATTACTGATGAAATTCTTGTGTTATTGTCATTTAAATTTCGAGTTATTTCTTCAAAAGGTTGAAGAATAGTTACTACTTTTTTAAGCTGCAGCCATTCTTCAGGAGACAACTTAGAAATGTTGTGTTTAGATGCGTATAGGCATAGACAATCCTGTATTTTCAACATTCTTTCCAACATATAAAATGTACTATTCCAACTGTAACAAATTAATTAATTAAATTAAGGCTTATAATTTTCAGTATTACTTAAAGTTTTATTTGAGTTTATTGAAATAATCTTATTTCGAGATATAAATAAATGCACAAATTATTACAACTTACCGCGTGCTACACTCCTGTATTACACTCAAACATTCTTCGTTTAGTTGTTCCTTTTGTATATTATGGAGTACATTCAGAGCTATTTGTGAATGGTTAAAATGCATCGGCATTTTTTTACACTTTGATAGTAACGCTTTAATGTCTTCATCCCATGGACATTGTTCACACACACAGTTGCAACTGATATCAGTATGGTATGTCGCCGAGTTTCATTGCGCGTACCATGTTCGATCCAGAATCGCGAACAAAAAAATGAATTTGCTCAGTAATGATGCCCCATTCCATCAACATACTCCAAATTTTTTCTAAAACTAAGTCTGCCGTATGTCTTCCTTCAAATGTGTGGCATTTTAAAATAACTTTTATCCTTTTAAATTCTCTATTTATGCCATGCACCGTCAGACTCAATAAAGACACATTTACCCTTGGTTCCGACCAGATGTCTGTGGTAAATGAAATTTTATGGAATTGTGTGAGCAGATTTTTAATTCTTTTTGCTACTGATCCGTATAAGGTAACATAAACATTTTCGGTAAAAAAATTCTCTTACCCTTAAGTGATAATTCGGCACAGTAAACTGCATAAGTCGGCGAAATTTTGTACCTTCCACAAAATTGAAAGGTAGATCTTGTAAGGCAATCATTTCCGAAATCAATTTATCATTTTCCATTTTTGTACCAGTAGAAGTACATTTATTTTTCCGGAAAGTTTCTTCTAACGTAATTTGCTTTTTAGAATCCTGAAGAGGTGTCGAAGTCGAAGGCTGTACAGTTTTTATTTTATTTTCAGTTTTTGTTAATTGTTCGTATTCCGTAACATATATGGACTTTAAATGGTCTTTTAATGAAGTTGTCGTACCTCCCTTTCTTGAATACGTTTTCATACACAGTTTACATACGGCCGAATCAGAATTTACTTCAATGAAGTACTTCCAAATACAACTTGATTTTGGTTTCATTATCCAACACTAAAATCAAAATAAATACAACTTTTGAACGTGTCGTGCGAGCAACAAACTAACAATAAATTGGGCGCAACTCGTTCATTTGATACTCTGATGTTTTAGACTCCGTAGAAACCGCAATTGTTTCCTTCGTTTAAAAATCATAATTAAGTTTACTAAAAATAATATTAATACAATGATATCCCGTGTAGTGGATGTTGGCCAAGTCAAACTTATTAACCGGTTTGAGGTTTTCTTCTAGTTGGTCAAGTTCACTGACTATGTGGTGGAATTCGTCTAACGGTTAGACTCTACGCGAATGTTTGTAATGGGCATATTACTTATATTTTTAAATAAATATGCTTTATTTGTCCGTGTAGTCGTTGTGAAGTTGATTTTTGTATCGGTAACAATATGGGAGTATACGCGCATTATTCGCCAAACGTTATTAACTCCGTGCCAACTAACTATTCGTCATGCACTTTAACACCATCGCAAAGAATTGTTGCTCCTCTTCGTCCGGCGTTTAGTGCAAGAATTCGTTATACTTCATTAAAGGGTGCCAAACTTTAATATCATTTGCAGACATTACAAAAGTTTTACAAATTTACGGTATGTTTGTGGATGTTTCTGTGTCCGAGTATAGCACGTTCACATGACATAAATAATCCTTGGTTGTTACCTCGAGACATTTATGTGTGTTTTTAATTTGTTGATAATTGACCATGTGACAAATATTAACATTTTTCCAAATGATTGTCTGTTAACACTTAATATTGGAAATGGAAAGCATTTATTTTCTCGTAATTTATCAACATGACGCTCTAATTCTTTTATTAACTGAGTAGGACGAATAACTGACAGTTGAACAACTTTAACGTTACTAAAAAGAATTTCATCAATTATTTCGCTTAATTCTATATTTAACTCGTTAATTAGAAACGACAATGTTAGAAGTTGCTCTTCCATACGCTCTAATATTTGAGTATGTTCAGTAAATTGGTTCATATTTTCCATATATTCGTTAATTTTTTTAATGTTGGAATTTAATAAAGTTTCATAAACTTTGATTGATAGCAATGTTGCGTTAATATTGTGAAAAGTATCCTTTACTAAATGAATTTGATCTTTCATTAAATTTTTAATTGAGTTGGAATCATTGATGACAGAGTTAATGGCATTGTTATATCTTCCGGCATTATCATTATCCATTGTGCCGAATGCCAATGCAGGTTTCCGGCCCCGTTAATGATACCATGTTTTGCCCTTTTGTTTATCGTTAAAGATTCTATAACTAATATTTTATTTAGAATTATAAGAATATTTCGTTCCATAGTTTTGATTATTTCCGAACAGTGAGATTTACCAGGTTTGCCGATGTTATTGCATACGTTTTTTGACTGCAGTACCAAATTTACAATTACTTCTAGCTTGATGTCATAAGCTGACAAATTCCTAAAAGTCAACAATTCCCAAGTGCTATCGAAAATTTTTACGTTCCCGATTCTTTCGAAAAACATTCCACCTGATTCGATCTTCTTTATTTGGAATCTTTGGTCGGAATTTGCAGACCAGATTGAAATGAGTAGCAGTCACCTGTAAAATTATTGTTTTTCTAGTCTATCGACATGAACTCTCACGTATTTGTTGTTAATTTTTATTGTGACATTATTATTACGGTGGACTTATTTCAAATGATCCATCATAGCTTGGCATAAGTTTTTTGGATTTACCAACTTCTTGTTTATTGTTTTTTACGTAGACTAAATCGTTGATGATGAATACTCAACTCTTACAGACGTGCGATCATAACATTTTTTTGTAACTTGTTTTGACTGTTTCAAGTTTTCATTAGCAAACATCCGTTTTCAGATATATTATTAAATAATCCCGCAATGTTTTACAATCAAAAGCTCTCCAAACGTTCTGCCGCAGAACTTTCCTAATCGTCTTTCCTATTCGTCTATTGCTGTTTGTTGTATTTTTCAACAAGGGAAGAGCTCCTTGTCTCCAACAACATGGTTGCAGGAGCTTCCCAACAGCACGGATCGGTAAAACGGTAGCACGGACGGACACTGACGAAACGGTCCGGCACGAAAAGGAGTGCCCGGCACTACTACCGGTAGAAAGGCACTCACGGCAACAATCCACGCGGTACCCAAACGTACCCCGTACAAACAAGGGATGGTACCCCGTACCAACAACCAGGACAGAGACAACGCTAATTAACTACGAAAACGTCTTGCTTCGATCCGCAGAAGCGAAATTTCACCAAAACTGAACGAGCGAACACCGAAATCAGGAACGCGACCACGTTTTAAATCCGCACAAAATGGCGACAGCAAATAGCCAGAACTGGAAGCGTTCCACAAGACGTCTGAACTCGCAGGCGATGCACAAGAAAAAGGAATGATATGCACCGCGGTCGGACCGACGTGCAAATCAGAAGGAGGCAGGGGATGCGCAAAGGAACAATCGGACGTTTGGAGTGTCGTCCAGCGGCGCAAGAGAAAGTGCGCACACGCGGCAGGCTCAGCGGCCTGCGCGGCAAAAGTGAACCTTAACAACTCCAACTATATCTTTAGATATAGTATGCACTTTAAATTTTTCCATTTTTTTTTCTACAAGGGATAAGCATTTTTCTGCTGGAACGGATCCGTAAGCGCGCACTAATTCGATATTCCAAAATGTCGGAATCCACATTATTCCGCGAACAGAATGCACATTTATGTTTATGTGGCGCCGATTACGAATAAATGCCCACTCGTGAAATGTGATACTGAAACGTTTACCTTCATATTTCAGTCTAGACATTTCGTGCACTGTAGACTGTTTAATAATTGTACTATATTAAATTAGCATATTTCTAATAGACTGCAGATTTTGGTATGTCTTTGAATCCTCTTGCCTTTAAGCCTTCTCTTATGTCATACGATTTTATAAAAAATATTAAAAGACAAACCATCGCGAGCTCTCTTTCGGGCAAGCACTTCTGAACGTTCTTCGTTTTTTTAAATAATTTGTTATTAGCAATTTAGGCTGTTTAAAAACACTTGATTCGACATCATGGGAAGGCCACTTGTGGATCCTCCTGCACACTTTATTTCTTTCGCGCATTTTTTACATTTAGCAATTTGTCTGTTTTTTTCAACCAAAAAATGATTCCAAACCGAAGTTTCGTTGAGTTTCGTCCTGTCTTTTTTGGTGCTCTGTAAATGTATTCATCTTGCAGGGGGGTTAGCAGTTTGTGCCTATTACTTACATAAATACAAACATAAACTTACCGTAGATATCATATAATTCAAAATGATACCGTTCTGGAATTTTCCATTATTAGAATTAAAACCAGAAAACAAGAGCACATAATTCACACACCACATTTATGAAATAGGAAACAATAGGGTAGGTGGTTGGAATTTCTACTCATGGCTATGTTTGGATTAGTGGAAATTCCGGATTAATGATCGTTATGTCTCTTCATTTGAGACTTTATTTACCTGCTCGCACAAAATAATATGTCACCGAAGAAGTGGTTCGGGTGACAAGAATAACACTGGGTGTAAGGCAGCGGAGCGCCACAATGAATGAACTAGTTGCAGGGTGATGTGCACGAAACCAAATTCTGATAACACCTGATTTTATTTTGATAACGTAATTCCTAACGTTACAATGCTAATTGTGGGTTAATGGATAAATTAAAATACTGGGAGATTCCGCTACCAATTGTAAGGAAAACATGGCAATAAACTTTACCCTAATAACAATACAAATAATTGATTACGCTACAACAGATTACATACAAAACTATAACTTACACTAATGATTATTATTTACGATTATCTTGTTACGGTCATTGATCTCTTTCAATTATTTCGCGTCGTACGCAGCCTGTTTGCTATGTAAACAACTACGATGAACTGTTTAATTAAGAAGCAAAATAAGTTATAATCAAACGTAATATTTATTAATAATATAATAATACATAGTAAAAAATAAAATTTTTTAAATTTTCTTGACTTATACTTTTCCCTCTGTAGCACTCTTATTCAAAAATTTCACTAAAAAATGCCCCCGCATAATTAAAAAATTATTTATTCTTTTTTTCGATAATTGTCTTTTATATTCTTCGCAGCCAACGAAAATTGAAATTTTCCCGTTTCAAAACTTCTTCTAATATTTTAAACATTGAATCAAACTTTACTGGTTTAGTGCCAATTACCATTAACACTAATTCCTCCAAGTTGGAAATTAAATTAAATAAATGTTCACTAGGATAAATTAATCCATCTTTGTTCATATACTGTATAAATTTATTATGACCCTTCACTTGTTTTGAGTGCATAGATTCCGGGCAATCGAAGCATTTGCAAAATCGACTGACTTTAACCAGTTAACTGTGGCGACCTAGTGTTAGAGTGTACACCGGTGATTTGTGACGGTTGGTCGATGAAGCAAGTCAGTTATTCTGAGACTGCAAGTGTTCGGTGCTTTAAAGAAAGTCACTTTGCTGACATTTTTAACTGCCTTTCGGCCACATAACATAAACCAGGTGGTAACCAGTATATAAATTAAATATCCAAGTCTTTCTTCACTTATTTTCCTGATAGAAATATCTTTCAAAATCTTTCTGTTTAATAAACAAATATTTTGAAATTTAAAGATTTCTGTAATTTAATTGTAGTTCATAACCAACAAGAGGTATTTCTCGTGTTGGTAGTACTGTGTAGTTCTTAAACCGACGAAGTGGGAGGTTGGTAGTAGGCAGTAGTAGGGACTAGATTCCGTTGCTTTACAATTTAGCACTTAAACAAAATCAGTAACTTAGTTCAGTATTGCATTGGCACCAGTTGGCACTGTTACGAACTATCCTCGACCTTCTGAATAGATTTCTTACAACCTTACAAGAGTATATACCGATAATTCACCGAATTTCACCAACCAACAAACCGCTGGAGATATTTTTACGAGAGAACCAGATCGATGATGAAGCAAAATGCACTTGCAGAATCGGTTCGCAGTAAGATTTGGGAATTGAGTACCAAAAACTTGCCGCCTGTAATCGGCATATATCAAAGAAGCAACAACAAAACCACGTTTCAACTAATTCAGTGTGAATTAAATTTCAACGAACCGCATTTGCTATGTACAAGTACAAGCAAGGTGAAGAATTCTCAGAAATAGTGACATGAAAAAGACGACCCCTGGTTTGCTACGCTCGCAAACAAGTCAACAATCTATACAACCGACATCTTACATTCGTTCTTACCGGCAGCAACCCAAACTAGCAGGGACGACATTGAAACGAAATCTAAAACTGTATGTCGTTGGCAACATTGCATTTTTGACTCGTTGCATTTTAACTAAAAATTTAATAAATAATAAATAATAAAAGTGTTACATTGCGTAGCCTCATTAAATTTTTTTCAAGTTTTTATATATTCATGCATGTCGGTATATCATTTTTATTTTGTTGTTATTATCGCGATATTTCATTGCTTGCTGACAAAGTTTTTGACTTGTCGTCGTATAAGTGAATTTAATAACACATTAGTATATCGCTAATGTTGAAATAATTACTCCCTTTATCCCCTAATTAGTAGTTTTCAAGGGACAAAGTATTACCCTCTTTTGTGGGTCACATATTGCCGTTGAATTAACATACTACTGTAATGGCTCACTGCTTGTAACTGATTTAGACTTGTTGAAGACAATGAAGGAAAACAAGTAAACTCGATAAGGATCTTCTTTTCAATTCCAAACATATATATGCTGTAAAGTATATTTGAAAGTATATTTATAGCACGCTTTTCAAATTTCGAATTAATATTCAGGGCAAAAAATACGAAAATATTTTAAAATTAAATTTTAGTATCGAAACTTGTGTTAACTTCAGACACGAACACATCTGGTTAGTATTTCTAAAGCATTTAACAATTTTTAACAAAATACCAGCATTGAACTTGTGCTAAATATGAATACATCTGATTAGTCTAATAAACATTTGAACAATTTTTAACAAACTTAACAAATAAACATAAGAAACAAACAAAAATTTAATTTAAAAGTACCTAACACGGATGTTGTCACTTTTTGGGGCATTTTTTCATATTTTCTGTGGCTATCCTCTGCTTCCTCTGCTAATATGACTCGCTTGAAGTGGGAGACATCACCAATAAGTAGGGCGTTGGTACTAGCCAAGTATTTCTTCATAAACAGAGGCACAAACTGCCGAATTGATTGTTCACTTTGTTTATTTTGTGCCTCAGCATTTGCTTCCATCACTAAATCATGATCCAGCCCATGGAGCTGGAGCTTGTTCGTACGTTGTCCATGACATCCTCTCCTTCAGGAACAGCAAATGGGTGCAGATACCCAATATGCTGGAACTTGAATCGTGTGAACACAATAATTAATAATTTTACATACCAAGATTCCTATTAGGAATAGCATTAATAATTATTAATTAATTATATTCAATACATTGTGGCCATTGACTTCGATTAATTGATCAGCACTCAAGGGATGCCTGCACACCTGATAGTTGCTGACAACCATTTTATATATATTATATGGGGGGGCCAAAAAGTTTCACATTGTTAATGGCTGTTAGATTAATACTTGGTTAGTGCAATGCGGCACACTACAATAATTAACCATGGTAAATGCAACCTAAAACACAAAGTAACACATACAAGACGCTCGAGACTAAAAGCACGCGCTGAAACACGTTTTAGTAAAGGCGCGTCGCGTACTTCTTATTCAAAATTTGCGCTACGGCCGGTGAGCTCACACACAATGATTGAATTTTATTTATTTATATTTTTGTCGTGTGTAAGGG
>JARJDS010016756.1:0-13937 GCA_030264155.1 Atheta pasadenae | reverse complement strand
GCAAGAAGTGTTGGGAAGCGATGAAGAGGGATGCAAAATTGCTCATTGCACTTGACAGGCCAGCACTTTACACTTTGCTTCAGTCTAAAACGATTAACGCTTACGTGATTACGCTTATAAACAATTTGAACACATTTTCAACTTTATTCATGTGTAACGATTATATAATAATTAATTTTAAGGTTTGGACAGCTTTTCAAAGCTTAATAAACACGTAACAATGAATTTTTTGTGGTTTTTGTGTGAAAAACCATTAAAAACTAACAAAAATTAGAAAAACTAAGAACCAAGTAAAATCCCATGTTACCGTTTTTACTGTGTGTATTACTGCGTGACCATGTTTTGAATTTTAATTTCCTGACTGGCCAGGACGATGTTGTGAGTTTCATGCGCTGGGATTTAGTTTGCCGAACAAAACCCGCCACCCAGCGAGTTGTTTTCTGGCCGCAAGCGTGTGAATTTATGTGCATGCGATTCCACTCGCTTCGCTTGCAATCCTTGCGAAAATCCGTGCACACAAACGCCTAGACGACAAGCATGCGGGCTTTGAAAGGCATGAAAGGCTTGAAAGGACGCTGGGAACCTAGTTTAGGTTTTAGTTATTCACTGGCCAAATATCGGCAATGCTGTGTCCGCCCGCAGAACAATAGAAACACATTAAATGGTTATTATCTGGACACGTACAAACAATAAACTAAACTAGGATTAAAAACAAGCAGATATATTCAAATACGTGACCTCTGCGACGAAATTAAATCATAAAATCGTTATAAAATTTAAGTTTAGTGGTCTAACCCCTTAAGTTACGGTTAAATAAAATACGTTTTATTAGTATTTTTAGGTAATATTTTTTAATAAAACCTTATTAAACTTAAATTGTAATTTTAGTTTGCGAATTTTGTTCATTGCGCTTGAGAAAAGCATAAAATCCTTTAAAATCCTTATTGTCAGTGTGCAATATGTGTTATTACACTCATAGTAAAGAGCTTTAAGCTTGTTTTAAGCCTTAGAGTTGAAAATAATATGCTGACACTTTAATATTACACTTTAAAACGTTATTTTGTAATTTTTCCCGGCGCCTCCACTCTATTCATTGCTTGTTAAAAACAAAAAAATCCAATTATTTTTTTTAATCGCAATTGTTTTATTTGATACTTATAAATTATAAAAAAATGATTAATAATGTTTTATTTTTTGTTTACTATGTTTAACAACGTAATAGGTTAAAATTCATTTTAAATTTAATTTATCCCAGAAAAAAATAGAAAAGTTACACGTATAAATTGTTTGTATTCAATTTAAGTGTATTTGTTATTATCTTATTTACTTCCGAAATAAGATAATCCACTTACCACACACATTCTTCACAAGAAACGATTTCGTTTCTTTCATTCTTTCAATTCTAACAAATCTCACAATTCTAAAAGATTGTTTGCTTCACGTTTCCCTTCAACAAACCTCTCAAACCACTTCCAAGCTTAACTATTTTACTCGTACGTCACTGATCGTAAGAGTATACTATTCTTACTGTTCTTAAATTCTTGTTTTTTTCATTTTATTTACTTTATTTTGAACGCTTCCTTTATTCCTTTTATTTCAATCGGATTGCAAAGAATTCTAAACCGGTCGCCATCGGTGAAAATTCAATGGCGTTGTTGGTGGCGTTATGGTTTTTATCCTTCTTTAATTCCATCAAAACCAGACGTGTTAGAAGAAGCCAGCAAAAACGATGTAGAAGGAAGAAAATGGGGTGGAAGTAGTACGCAAGGCACACAAAAGCTGGCACGCAAAGATGAGCAAACATCCGGACACAAAAGCGACATAACTGACGTTGGGAGATGGAAAAAAAACCAACCACTAGAAATAAGAAGAACACAGAAACCCAAGCGCAGTGACGTATGATGTGGGGGTTGTGGTGGTTGATTTTTTCGAGGAAAGTTTTTGAACGTGATGCGACGAAGAATTGAGAGTAATATCGCAAGCCACGCACGTTTGCTCTTCATATTTTTATGATTATTATTATTAAGGGTTTGTTTTTCGTAAATTAGAACACAACCTCACCTTAGTTCTACTTTAACTATATTTTTTTAGGTGTAGTGTTTTGTTTTTATTAATTCAAGTATTAAAAGTTACAAAAATAAGAAAAAAAATTGGAGGAGCTGGGATTTGAACCCAGGACTTTCAGCATGCGAAGCAGACACTCTACCACTGAGTTACACCCCCTTACGACCGCGAAGAGTAAAATAAATACATAACAATTTAAACCCTAAATTAAAAATAATTTTAGAACAAACTGTTATTAGTTTTTGGTTGTACTTTTTGATGTTTTGCTATAAATAAAAAAAAAATATTTATAAAAAATTATTTATAGGTTAAATGCCTAAAATTGGTTTGCGATTGTGATTGCGTGCGTAATGTAATGCGTTATGCCTGAGTGAGTAATGTACAATTCATGTAAAATACAACAAACTGCAATTTATCCGCATCATAGCGTTTCACCAAACTGTTTACAAATGGTGCAGAATTTATTAGTTCCAAACAACATGCGTGACTGCTGACTATATTGTCAAATATTGGAATATTGGTGCAGTATTACTTAAACGATTTAGTTTTGTAAATATACCCAACGTTTTTATTTTATTTTTTTTTGTTATTAATAAAAATTTTACAAATGTTTGAAACACAAACAATTTTTAATTATGACTAATATACTGCGCTCTGTCGATTAAAGTTTACATCAAAACAATACTCCAAAAAAACAAAACACAAATGTCAAAACTTTTAATTATTTTTTTCAAGTTTGTAAAGTTGCCTACAGTCAAACAGAACAGTAAAACAGTAAAACAAAACAAAAAACTTTTAACTGAGTTTGAAAAATGTTAAACTTAACTTCACAATTGTGTGACGTAAAAAAGTGTTTGCGTAAGTAATGTGTCTAAAAATACAATTTCCGTGGTTCAAGGAATTTTAAGAAACTCATTAAAATGTTAAAATTACGAAACAAAACCAGCGGTAAAACGACAAACGTTTGCCGCACAATTAAAACAATTTTTTATCAAAAGCATCAAAGCATATTAAAACACATTAAAGTACAAAGAAAAAAAAGGTCGTAGTTTATGGTTATGTACCGTTGAAATAATGCTTTTTATTTCCTTCCATTTCCTTTGATATAAACGCGTTCAGGTAATTAATTTTACTTTTACTTTGTTTTAATGCGCATTTATGTTATGCTCATTAATTAGTTTTGTGAAAAACACAAAAACATATTGTGATTAAAATAAAATATAAATTTCAAAAGAAAATTTAAATGAAAAATTAAAAAATTTAACAAAATCTTTGGAGGAGCTGGGATTTGAACCCAGGACTTTCAGCATGCGAAGCAGACACTCTACCACTGAGTTACACCCCCGTTGCTCCAGGTCGTTGTTTTTACCAAACTTAACTTTCAAATTAAACTTAACCTTTACCCCCAAACTAAATATAAAAACTTTTTTTTTGGTTATATTGTAATCTAAACAAAAATATTATTCCCAATGTATCTACTTGAAATTTCAATGCATAACTTTACAAAAACCTTGGTGTTGAACAACAAAACATCATCCAACATCTTACATCGATTGTAAGTAAAAGAAAATGTAAGATGTAAACGTGTTGTACACGCGTTCGACAGAAGAATACATCGTGATGATACTCATGATGGGTTCATGGGGTGAAGGTTAACCTTGGAGCGCAAACTGACTAGGAATATTTACGCTTCGTCGCATTCGATAAGCAAAAAGCAACCGACGTAACGGAAAGAAGCGATATGGACCGAGAAACTCAAGGGATGCACAGGCTAGATATTCAGATATTCCGATATCTGCAAATAACTTACTTTTATGTATGAAGAGCAAACTCAAGTCAAGCACAAAAATAATAATTCACAATTTTCCATTCAGTGTTTAGTGTTTTTGCTTCATAAAAATAATCTTAAGGAAAACTTACAACTTAGGTTATGTAAAGAAAGTTAAGTGTTAAGTTAATGTGAACTAATTTGTAACGCCTTGAAACTGCACTTTTAGAAATTCTTTTTTGTTGTTGCACGTTGTAGATATAAACGAATAACTTGAACTTTACTTTGTTGAAATTTACTAACAGCTAATACTGAATATTAAGCTTTGGGAAGTACTTTAATCTAATTATGTACTTAGTTTAGACGAGAGAAAACACTAATATTGATTTTTTTGTTTAAAAACAAAATACAAGTAAATATAGTAATTGTTATGATGTTATTAAGAAGCTGGTAAAGGTCTGGGGGTGTAACATGCTTCGCATGCTGAAAGTCCTGGGTTCAAATCCCAGCTCCTCCAAACAGGCCCAGCTTTTTTAAAATAATTTCTTTAATGTAACCAATAATTATTGATTGATATTATTATAATAAACATGTTTTCTTGCAAGAATTCAGTATACAAAAGTAAATTACCTAATAAAATAAAAAATAAAGAAAAAACAGTAGCAAAAAACATTCAAGGATTGAAGCATTGACGCATCGAAGCGTTCAAGCATAAAACGAACCGGAATCGATTGATTGACCTTACACAATGGTATGTGTTGGTGCAGCGATATGTATTTTCTTTGTTTTCCCCCTAGTCTTCTGCAAAAGCTGCAAAAACTGCAAAAACATTTCGCTGTTTTGCGTGTTTAACGAACTAGATGCCTACTGCAAGTTGTTTAGTTGTGGCTTTTAACGTCTTATTATTTTTTTGTGATTATATCTAATTGTTAAGTAATATTACGTAATTATAGTAATTTTAGTAATAAAAACGTGGATAATATTTCTGCTAATAGTTGAAAATGATGATTGGGTTGCCTACTATTGAAGGCTTAACAGAACTAAACAAAAGAAGAAAGAATTTATGGCTTTTAGATATTTATTACGTTTTGAAACTTTGATCAAGTTTACAGTTGAGCCGGCAGAAACTAGGCATAAATCATGCACTCGACACAAAACCCTTTAGTTCACTTTTTCTTCGTTTTAGTTCGTTCACCCTTTAGTGAACCTCAACGCCGGAATATATGCAATGAAGTGTGCAAACCAAGCCAAGGATAGGTAATATTTTATATAAAACCTTTGTATTTCCGGTACGTTGGGCATTTGTAGGATTAATTTATTATTATGCTTAAAGTAATTTTAATTTATTTGTTATTTACTCTCATACGGACCTGCAAAAGGTTTATAGAAAAATAAGAATGTTGATTTTATGTTTTTTTGTTTTATTTTTTGTTTATTTCCAGTTTTACAAAAGAACACGCTCCAATAATTTGGCCATAACTTTTTTTTTGTTAATCCAATTTTGTTAATGTTATTTTTAAAATACAGGCAAAGAATTGTTCTTTTTTCTAGTTTTTGAATCAATTTAAAATTTAATCTCTAAGTATTTTACTTTTGATCTTAAAGTTGAGCAATTTTAAAATTTCTTGATACTAAAACTAAACGTTAAAGTTAACTGTGATTGATATTCAATTGTTTGAAAACAAATCAATAGAATAACAAAACACTTACTCTCTTTCACTAATAATAAAAACAAAAAATCGTAAAAAAACAATTATCTACTTCTGTTATTGTTTTGTTTTTATTTTTTAAATAACAAAAACTTTTGTTTGAATTTTCTTCATAAGACTTTAATCTTTTATTCCATTTTCTGGCTTTGTTTCGCAATATACAAAAACCCAGAACGCATTATCCAGTTTTCGATTAAAGTAGATTAGCATCATTTATCATCCCTTGAAATCCCACAGCATTATTAACGTAAAAACCGACAAAAACGTAGCAAACTTTTAGCTCTTAAATAATACTAAACGTGTAAGTAATTAAATCAATTAAACATCTATCTATACTCTATACACATAAAAGAAAAGTGTGTGTATGACTCTTCATAACTCAAGAAGGGTTAAACCGATTTGACTGAAATTTGGGAGGTAAATACCTTAAAACAATGAGAAGGATATAGGATACTTTTTACGGGATTAAGAGCCGTTCCTGTGGGAATATTAATTATTAAATTAAACAAAACGTAATTAATTAAAGCAATTCCTAACAGTAATTAATTCAATGTCTATATTTTGGGCTTTTGTTTTTGATTGTAACAATCAAGTTTGACAGTTAAACCAGTTTGGTTCGTTTGCATGAAATTTCAATTATGAACAGCCCGAACAACGTAAAATTTGATTACTCCAGCCGAAGCTGCAAAAAAATAATGATCGTACAAAACAAATGAACTGAATTCCGCCATTTGCTTTTTGTTCACATCAAAATTTTAGTAGTATTATAACGCTGGTAAATGTTAGTAACTGTACGTTGATATCTCTGATACGATTTACATTGTGCAACACGGATGAACAGAAAATTTGCATAACAATCGAAACGCGGCGCCGCTTTCTGTTGACACGTCAACGTGTCTGTAATGCCGTTAATAACACGTTTGTTGCTTGTTGGCATCTAGAGTCTGGTAATTTTAATTTATGATTGTGCGTAATTAAATTTTATGTTTAAATTATTTGATTACAAAACCAGCGGTGACATCTATTGTATTTAAATTTAACCGAAACATTTTATTTGAGTATAATAAAAATAAATAATTATTTACTTGATAGTTGGTTTTGTTTTATAATTTAAATTTGTAAGTTTATCTTAAGTTTCCTCATGTCTTTCCGCACCATTTTCTAGATGAAGTTGCGTGTTGGTTTTAGGTTCACATGGTTGGTGTGAGGGTTAAGTGACGAACGGATGGTGCTAACGTTAGCACGAACTGCCCGCCGACTAATAACTAACGTTGGTGGTTAACTACAAACGGCCATCTTAGTGGTATCTTTCCAAAAAGATAGAAATGGATCCTAACAGCTTCTAACAGCTACGAAATGCCCCCTTGTCGACGTTTGTTGCCTTCCACATAATGTAACAATGTTATCGACATTTCCGAAAAGAACATTTCCTAAATGTTTAGCTTGATATTGTTTTGTTTTAACGTTGTTTTATCAATAGTGTTTCAACAACGCTTTAAACAAATGAATAACAATCGCAAACACATTTGTCAATGTTTGTTTTCAAAATAAGATAAACAAAATAAATATTCAACTTTAAGAATAAAATTAAAATACTAAAAAGATGAATTTTGAGATGTTTCAAAAACTAGGTGAAAGATCAACTATTTGGTTGTAATTTAAAAATAACAACAATAAAATTAAATAAATAGAAAACAAGTTATAGTCAATTTACTGCGGCGTGTTTTTCATGTTTTTTTTCGTAAAATCCTGAATGATATTTTTCTTATTTTAAAACTTTTCCAACGTATCTATTACTTTTATCTCATGTCATTTAACCTCATTAGTTATTGACATAAGAAATATTCAAAGTAGTGTTTTGTTTTTTTTTTTAATTCTGACAGTAAGATGAGGTAATAACATCAATAACGCTGCCAACAAATGACTAACAGTAGCTCATACATTTTTCAAAATGTTTAAAAATTGTCCAACTTTAGGAACAAAAATAAAATACTTATAGAATGAATTTTGTCATATTTCAAAAACTATGTGAAAGAACAACTATTTGGCTATAATTTAAAAATAACAACAATAAAATAAAATGATTAGAAAATAAGTTATAGCCAATTTACTGCGACGTGTTTTACTTGTTTTTTTTTCGTAAAATCCTGAATAACATTTTGCTTCTTTTAAAACATTTCCAACGTATCTTTTATTTTTATTTCCCGCCATTTAGCCTCATTAGCTACCACTCATCAGTTTACATTTTCTGCTTTTACTTCATTTCGTAGATTTCATGCAGATTCATGGATTTTACTCCATGTGTAGAACTTCATATTAACATGTCGTCGCACCTTGTTAATTTTACTTTACTGCAGCCGTAAATTAAAGCCAACCAAATGAGTTTATTCAGTTTCCAGCAGCAGGTGTTGGTAAAGTTCACGTAAAACATGAAATTTGCATGAAATTGAACGCGTTCTACCCTACTTCTCATTACTTATCTTTAAATTGAAAATAAATACACGAATTTACCAAAACAGAGAAAATAATTTGCTCCATACTAAGTAAACTAATGGTTTTAACCTTTTTAACCTAAAAAAATATTTAGATTTGTAAGAATTTAGCAATTTACGAGTTAGAGTCAAGTGCCGACTTGATATGCGATAAGTGTTAGGTTTGGGGGTTGAGGAAATAAGGATTTACCGTAAAAGAAAAGCAAAGAAAACTAAAGTAGCAAGCGTTGTAACCAGTAAAGGTATGATTATCGTCTTCGGGCTTAATTTCAGCATGTCGAGAGGCAATAAATTGCGTGAACACCAACAAAATAAATATAAAAAAAAGATCTAAGCTAAGGTTTTTGGTTTGGTAAAGTCTTTAAGGGGTAAAACCACTTTAGAATTTTCATAAAATAAAAAAAAATTATTTTTGCTAAAACAATACATGGAAGTCATAAAAATGTTATCCTGTTTAATTTATAAGAAAAAAATAAATTTAAGAGGTTTAATTGTTGATTTTACCACGGCGCCAACCATAGGATTAAAGCGCTACTCAAAACTTTAAACGCTCATATCTCAAAACTATATTTTCTTAGTTGGTGGGCTCATAACTCAGGCAATTTTCAATCGAATGACATGAAATTTGGAATATATACTTAAATATACATTGTCTATATTCCTACCAAAAATTGTGTTAGTATCTTGCTTGGTTTTTTTGTTATTAACAATTATCTGACAATTTTAAGTACGTTTTTAACTTTTCACTTTAAAAGTGCGTTATTTGGCAATAAAAACAATATATGGTAAAAATCTATATAAAAAGTGAAAGACAATGTGTTTACCAAGATATATTCAAAATATCAAGTCATTCGGTTAAAATATTTCTGAGTTATGAGTCAAACTAATTTAAAATAATGTAGTTTTGAGATATGAGCGTTTAAAGTTTTGAGTAGCGCTTTAATCCTATACATTGCGTTGTAGTAAAATCAATATTTGAACCTTTTAAAATTAATTTTTTAATATTAATCAAATGGCATAATATTTTTATGACTCTAAAGTATCAGTTAAGAGAATAAAAAAAAATTGATATTATAGAACTTCTAGAGGGGCGCGCGCAACCCCTTACTCGGCTTAATATAATATTTACATAAAAATATTAATAAAACAGTGAAATAATCTGTATCGTGCATTCAAATCATAAATTTATATTTAATTTATATTTCACCAGGACAGCTATTTAACTTTTTCGTGATGTTATAACTTTTTAATCCGAATATATTTGTGCTTCGCTGGCCTGCATGATAAAATCATATTACCTACGTTGTACAAGTATTTCGTTTTTAATTAATTCATCCAATTCGTGCAATTCCAAGCAATTTATGAAAGCCCAAACCAATTTCCCAGCTGAAAAACCAGCAAAACTGGAAAAAACATTCAACACAAGTGAGACACACAAAAAAATTTATTTCCACTCTGTTGAATTTAAATAAATTAAAAGTTCTAGGAAAAATTTATTTAGTATATAAAAAAATGAACGTTTAAAATTTAAATTTAAATAACATTTAAATTTAAGTAAAAAAAAATCAATAAATATATAATCGTTTATCGTTATTTTCGATTTAAAGAAAAACTCACAGCTGGAGTTTTAGATGTTAGTGATGGTAAAGTTTATTGGTTAGGGTGTTAAACATTTCAAAAGTTAAAACTAGCTCCTTAGTTTCTTAGCTTTTTAGCTTCCGTTGCCAGCACTTATCCTGTAAGCAACGCTTTAAGGGTTGGAGGATTGAAAATACAAAATTTGTGTGCATTTCTCGCATTTCAAGCAAATAATTCTTAACCCGCAAATAAAACGTGTAAGTGGCGTGTCGACATGTCGGCAGGTCGTAAATTACTACCCAATTCTATTCACTTGCTATTGGGGTGGAAAATTATTTCCGAGATCCAGCAGGATTGGTTCACACGGCATGCGTTATGCTCATTTATTTTATTGCATTTCGTTTTATTTGCGATAAATATTAACATGAAAACAAAATTAATCATAACCTCAAATATCAGATAAATTCGATCAGATATATTTAAATTTATTAATTTTTAAAGGTTAGAATTAATTGATAATTAATTAAAAATTAATTTAAAATTAAAAAAGTTTAAATTGTGGTTATGTGCGTTAAATGTGTATAGATGGCGTTAGATGTTATTCTTCAGAAGCTGAAATTTAAAGGAAAATACGTTTGGTTGTGTTTTCTGAGTTTATACTATAAAATTTTGATTTATAACCTCAAAATAATAAAATTTAACAAAATTATTAGTTTACGCAAGTGTTCAATGGTTTCAACGCTATTTACATGAAGATGGCGTTAGGTGTTACTGTTCTGAAGTTGAAATGTCAAAGAAAAAACATTTGAATCATCTGTTTTCTGAGTTTATACAATAAAATTTTGATTTATGACCTTAGAATATTAAAGTTTAACAAAATTATTAGTTTACTCAAGTATTTCATGTTTTCAACGCTATTTACATGTAGATGGCGTTAGGTGTTACTGTTCTTAGGTTGAAATATTAAACAAAAAACATTTGGTTGTGTTTTCTGTGTTTATACTATAACATTTTGAGTTATAACCTTAAAATATTAAAGTTTCACAAAATTATTAGTTTACTCAAATGTTTCATGGTTTCCCCAAGTCGTAAAATAATTTTAAGGTTGAACATTCATTGTGGGTTTTCTAGAATCGTTTTCCTGGCATCTCAAACGTTTTATGAACCTAAACGCAAAGGAAAACGCATGTGCAAACAAAAATCGTTTCTTCAGCCTTTTCTAACGACTAGAAAACTCACATCTGCATCCCACAACGTTCTATTTTCATCTTTGTATGAATCTAAGTAAATATTTACATTTGCATCAAATTTCAATTGAAATGCATTTCATTTTCCTAGCTTTTGGTATTTCATCTCCTTTTTCCTCGATTCTGCACGCAGTTCTTAAGTTATTTCATCATCAAATAAATAATTTAGAAGGAAAACCACAAATAAAAATTAAAAATAAAAATTAAAACAAACATTCCTATTTTCTAATCAAAATGTTGATTTCAATTAAAAAAAACTCGAAAATTCTTGCGCAATGTTTACATTACTTACTTACTTGATAATTTTTTACAATCTTTATATTCTTGTACGTTTCCCGTCGGTGTTGTGAAGTTCAGCGACAAATTCTGAAAATTTCAACTCGTAAAACGTCCGCAATTGTGTGCACAGTGTTTAATCAGCATAAAACAACGCCGGAAATAGTACCACAACAACGGTATGTTTTTATGTTTTTATACCAGGTTAGGCCGTGCATGAAACTCGCCAGACGTAGCGGCGGCGACCGGTGGCGGTGTTCACACAAGGGCGACAACAGGTCTACTGTTTTCGTCGGCGGCGGCAGCAGCGTTTTGCCCCAGCCTGCGCGCGGTTATGTTTATCTCGGCGTGCGTGTGTGCGTTCGAATACGTGACGCCCCCGTTGTTGCTGCCACCGTCGCCGCCGCTGCAGGCAACAGCGCCATCATGCCGAACGCGACAAACGCATGTCGTCTAATCGATAGCGATGCCACACTACACAGAGAAGTAAAATTCGTAGAACGAGCAGTGGTGCAACATGCATTCAAAGATCTGCTGCAAGACAAAGAGATAAGACGACAACAAAAGTTTTGATTATATTTCTACTTCCAAGAATTAATTTTTAGATTTAGAACCGTACACGCCATCTGTGGTCGAAACACTGAACTAGGAAGCATACAATGCATGTCAATACAAAACAAACAAAATAAAAAAACAAAAATTGGAAATTATGATCCTAGATGTCGCTATGTGATGTAAAAATTAATTTTATTTAATAATAATTAATTTTATCAATAATTATATTGTTTAAGTTAGAAATAATTTAATTAATAATCATTTTAATCATTTTAAATACTTTATTTGCTTCGTAAACATTCTTAAAGTGTTTTTTTTCGTAAATTTTGCATTTTCATACATCATAACCTCAACTAATCTAATAATTTGACATTTTCAGCTTTAATCCACCTCCTAGTATATCCTATGTTTGCGTAATTACGTTTCAAGCTAATGTCACTATATAATTGAACTGTTTTCGGGAAGAACATGATTGATTACGTTGCTTATCAGTTACATTCGATAATTCACTAATTAATTCCCTAAATCTTTAATTCAGTAATTCGTTATGTAATTTGTGTTGTACAACTAGTTGCCTAAATAAATTTACACTTAATTATAACTCAAAAAAAATGTCAAATCGAAAATAACAACAAAATTTACAATAAACTAAAATAATCAATAAAAAACAACAAATTAAAATTACGTACGAGTAAAATCATGACAATAACAAAACAATAAACTTACTTAAATCTTAATTGTTTGGTCTAACCTCAAAATGTTGCAACAAAATCATTAAATGAATAAAAATATTTCTTGTAAGTTTTCGTATTTTTGTAGGGATTATTAATTGTTTAGCGTTATTAATTAGGCAGTATGTCATTAATTGCTTTGTGTGTGTTTCTTTGTTTAAAATATTAACTTCTACAATCCTACAGAAAATTGTGTTTTGTTATCGGAGGCTTCGGTAATCGTTGAATGACTTTTGCGGCTTCGAACGCTTCGAACGCTTGGAAATTTATTGCAATTTCTTGTTCTTGCTTTTACTCGTGCTTGGCTCGTTGTACATCATTGTGCCTTGACCACAACCAGTTAGGTTAATCGCTGAATTACCGTAGAAGATTTGATTACCCTGCAAAAAAAAAATATTAACAATGTATTAGGAATGTCGTTTAGAGACTAACGCCATCTATGAGTCGGAAATTGATTTAAATGTTTTTTTAACGTAATACGGTTATGCTATCAGAATTTTTTGTTGGTTATATAATATTTAATTACCTTCTCCATGTAGGCCTTGACGTAGAAGTTGCCGAAGAGAACGATGAACGAAACCATGTAGATTATGAGTGTGTAGTGCATCCATAGAGGAAACTCGCATCCGGTGCGCAGACCGTTTGCGCCGAGTAATAAGGCACAAGTAAATTGAATCTATCAAAGTAATAAAATGAACAAATTGAACAAAATGAACAAATTGTACAAAATAACAATCTAATTCAAACTGCAATTGCAGTTTTTTTGTAAATTTGCAACAAAAGAAATTACCAGTTGTAAGATGGTCAAATATTTCTTCCACCAGAGGTATTGGGCTATATGTGGGCCTAATGCTGCCAATCCGTAATAGGAATACATCAAGACGTGGATTGCAGAGTTGACCATTGCAGGAAGGAATGCTAATTGAAAAAAAAATAACGTGTTAATCATTAATTATCTAAATATTTATCAATAAATGTTTGGTTAGGTTTTGTTTAGGTTAGGATTAAGATTTTGAGGTTAAAAGTTTGTGAAATGATTCATAATTAAGGTTACACTTACTCGAACCGCTAGGAACCCATTTAATGCCGATCCACCAGAACGAGAACATGGTAGCATGATGATAAACATGAAGGAATGTCAATTGCTGGTCTTTTTTACGCAGAATAAAGAAGAATGTATCGCAGAACTCCAACAGTTTCGAAAAGTAGTACCACCACACTGCATTTGTAATCTGAAATTATAATTTATAAATAATATCACATATTAAGTCCTACAACAATCCTACAACAACAACAAAAACTAAATATTTATAGGTTATATTTATTATTTTGAGGTTATGTGCAAAAACTTACTTGTAATTCATCTGGAGTATATTTTTGTCTACAAGGTTCACAGATATAACTGTATCTCAGTCTAAATGACGCAGTTAATAACTGAAACATAAGAAATTAAAGATTATAACCTTAAAATATAAGAGATCAACTAATTAGTGGTGTTTTAAGCATTGTTTTGTTTG
>JARJDS010016719.1:0-12554 GCA_030264155.1 Atheta pasadenae | reverse complement strand
GCACATTACACACAACACACGCATTCTGGCGATCGAAGAAAATAGCCCCGCGATCGACCGAAATTGGCTGTGCGATCGACCGGTCGATCGCGATCGACCTTTTGGCCGCCCCTGCTCTAGCACATCAACAAGCAGCTGTTAATGGTTAATTAATAAAAGAAAACCGTTAAATATTAATTTTAATAACAGAAAATGTAAATCTTTAAGTTTTAGTACAATTTTACAAAATTTTATATTTTTAAAGTCCTGTAAATCCTTACAGGATAATATTTCGTAACTGAAATTTTAACACAATATACATTATTTATTTAAAAATAACTGTGGTAAATCCCAAGTTTTTAACATTATTATTAAAAAAGATACAGGGTAAAACGTAAATTTTTATATATTGATGCTGTTTTTTTAGTTTTTAGGTAAAAACCACTAGTAATAATTTACCAATAAATTTTATATTTAGTACGTTGTCGTATTAGTAATTAATAAATAAACATACAAAATTTGAACAAAATCCATTAAATAGTTTAGGAGTTATGATCAATTTAGTCAACAAATTAATAAATTTAAAGTCACAAATATACACAACATAATTTAATGAAATACATCTCATTTAAAGTCCTGTAACTTTTAACAGGATTATGCTACATACCTATAATTTTAACACAATATATAATAAATACTCCAGAATAATTGGGGTGAATCCTAAATATGTGATATTAGTACTTAAAAAGATACAGGGTAAAACGTAAGTTGTGTACTTTTTAAGAAAATTTTTAGTTTTTATGTAAAAACCACCACTAACAATTAACCTACAAACTATCTATTACGTTCCAACGAATATAGGTAAATAATAAATATTTACACAAAATATTAATAAAATCGGACCATTACTTTAGGAGTTATAAACAATTTACTAAACTAATTCATAAATAAAACTTCCTTTCCAACCTAAAAACATAACCGACATTTAAAGTCCTGCAACTTTTTTCGGGATAATCCCACATTAACAAAATTTTAGCACAACAAACAAAATGTATCTGATAATAACTACAACAAATCCTGAATTATTCATAATATTATTAAAAAAGATACAGAGTAAAACGTAAATTGTGTACTTTTTATGAATTTTTTTGGTTTTCAGGTAAAAACCACCAGTAACAATTAGCCTACAAACTTTCTATTACGTTCCAACGTATATAGGTAAATAATAAATATTGACACAAAATATTAATAAAATCGGACCATTACTTTAAGAGTTATAAACAATTTACTAAACTAATTCTTAAATAAAAATTCGTTTCCAACCTAAAAACATACCCCACATTTATAGTCCTGTAACTTTTTTCAGGATAATCCCACATTACCAAAATTTTAGCACAACATACAAAATTTATCTGACAATAATTCCAACAAATCCTAAATTATTTAAAGTATTATTAAAAAAGATACAGGGTAAAACGTAAAATAACGCAAAAAATTATTAAAAATAGCAATACAAACAAAAATCAGTAATTAAAAATACAAAATAATTAATTACGTCCACGAAATTTTAACCCAACCTTAAGAACATCCTTGACAACCCCTAATAAAAATTTAACAACCCTACCTCAAGTAGTTTGCAAGTTATTCACCCCTAAACATAATAATGTTTCTACTTAACTGTATTTTTTCCAATTTCCAATAAATTTTCAATAAACCGTGAGTAATATTTAATAAATCTTGATAAATCCTTGTGAGTCCTCACAAATGTTTAATGCGTCATTCCAATTGCACCATAATGAGGTATTTTATCAGGTCTGGCAACTTTATTACTAATAACGGTAATAATAACTTCACATTTCTTTGAATTTATTGATCAATTTCATTATTATTCATTCGAACAAACATTTCCAGTTATATCCACCAACTTCCAGTCAACTCAATTAGTTTAGAACTTTCTACAAATAAAATTTTTAAATTAAAAAAAAAATTAACATTCAATACACCTAGCGCCATCTATAACTCATACTCATAACTAAAGTTAAAGTCGGCCATTTGCAAAGCAAACAAATTGGCGCGAAATTCAAAAACTTCAAAACTTTTCCGAACTAAAAACTTTACTAAACCAGAAAATTAAACGCCAAACATTACGACCACGCTGACCACAACCCCCGCCGCCAGTTCTAGGTTAGTTTGAAGCACTGGAGGCGGCAGTATTTACAAGCATAAATAAAAGCCTCGTTCATTATGTGAAAGAATGCCTTTGAGTTGCATGCTATTGGTGCGCTTGTTGCTGAGTCCGGGCGGTCACACCGGAAACAGGAAAGAAGTGTTAATTAATATCGTAGGAAATTGTCCCATGTGCGGCCGGTTGCCATGACGACCATTACCATCATGTGCTTGTGTGTGTGTGTGTGTATGGAAAGCGTCGAACGAACGAAAAGTGGAAGCAATTAATTTACGATCCGATTCGAACTGGCGCGGGGATAGGAAATTAAAATCTCGGGCGGCGGCGGGCTAGAGGAGTGCCCACTGGAAATTAATTAGTGCACGTCGCGAGCGATAAATCTCGATGTTTTCATTAATTTTCATAAACATTTTCAACGTTTACAACGCCAAAGATTTATTGATAACTTGCTACAAAAGGGTGGTAGACAACTCCACAACAAAGCATATTTTGGTTGAGTGATTGGGAATACAATAAATATAATAAAGATGAGTATATTGTAATTAATTAGTCATTATTTCTGTATTTAATTTTAAAAAAACACAAAAATTGCATACCAAAAATAAATTTTATATACTATGTTTTGAGTTTAGACGTCAATAATTTTTTATTGGTTAGGATAATTTTCTTTTAATTGAAAGTACATTGTAGGAAATTTAATTAGCTTTCTATTGATATATAACAACATAATAATATCAGTTTATAAAGTGGTGATATTTAAATAAACAATACAAAAAAAAGTTTAAAATTTTATATGATGTGAAACAGAAACTATTTGTTTAAAACGTAAATAACTCAAGACGTTATTAATATAATTAATTTTTAAAAAAAGTATTAAACAGTTAATTAAATTATCTATCTTTTGGTATATAATATTATTTATTTACTTTAATGTTAAGTACATAAAATTAAAGCTAAACTAAATAATTGTTTTTATTTATCGTAATTTTTTATTTAAAGTTTCAAGTTTGGACTCTTATAACTAATTGTTCGTTAAAGGTACGATTAAGTTGTTTTCACCTCTTAATAGAGAATTTAATTAGCTTTTCAATAATATAAAATAATACCAATTTATATAATTGTAAAGTAACAAATTTGAGTAATAAAATATAAAATTAATTTTTGGAAACTTTCAGAAAAAATTGTAAATTTGCAGGTTAAATATAAATAACTCAAAAACTAATTAAGATAATTAATTTTCGTAAAAAAGGTAATCAAATTACCTATCTTTTAGTATATAATATTATTTATTTACTGTAATATTTACTACATAAAACAAAAGGTAAAATATATATTTACTTTTGCTTTCGTACATTTTTAAATTAAATTCAAAGTTTACACGCTTATAACTTTATTTATATTTAAGATGAATTAATGAGGTTTTCACCATTTAATAGAAAATTTAATTAGCTTTTTAACGATATAAAACACTACCAAGTTATATAATTGTAAAGTAAGAAATTTTAGTAAGAAACAATAAAAATAATGTTTGTAAACATCTAGAATAAAATTGTGAATTGCCAGTTATAAACTAAATAACTCAAAAACTATTTAAGATAATTAATTTTCGGGAAAAGTATTAAATAGCAAATAAAATTCTCTATATTTTCCTATATAACTCAATATATTTATTTAATAAACAATAAACAAAAATTAACCTCAAACTCTGCTATTCAAATTTTTGTGTTAAATTTTTCACAACTACTTTACAATTTAACCTCAAATAACTTTTTATTTAATAAAAGTATACTTTTATAGTTAGTAACAGTTAATAGAGATTTTAATCCTCCTTTTAATGATACCCAAGAATAATACCCAGCGTTGTTAAATATTGACTTAATGTAACAAATAGATAACACCGAACAGTGTATCAGTTCAACAATTCCAGTCAATTCGTCATATAGTCTTGTCTTTCTGCATCAAATCGTCTTACATTCACACTCAATATACCTTTGCTTGTTTGTGTTGTGTAATCAAGTAATAGCTAATCAAATTACCTATCTTTTAGTATGTAATGTTATTTATTTACTGTAGTATTTACTACATAAAACAAAGGACAAAATATATATTTACTTTTGTTTTCGTACATTTTTAAATTAAATTCTAAGTTTACACGCTTATAACTTTAGTTATGTTTCAGATAAATTAATGAGGTTTTCACCATTTAATAGAAAATTTAATTAGCTTTTTAACGATATAAAACACTACTGAGTTCCATAATTATAAAGTAACAAATTTTAGCAAGAAACAATAAAAATATTTTTTGTACTCGTCCAGAATAAAATTGTAAATTACCTGTTAAAAACTAAATAACTCAAAAACTAATTAAGATAATTAATTTTCGTAAAAAGTATTAAATAGCAAATAAAATTATCTATATTTTCATATATACCACAATATATTTATTTAATAAACAATAAACAAAAATTAACCTCTAACTCTGCTATTCAAATTTTTGTGTTAAATTTTTCAATCAACTTTACACTTTAACCTCAAATAACTTTTTATTTAATAAAATTATACTTTTATAGTTAGTAACAGTTAATAGAGAATTTAATCCTCTTTTTAATGATACCCATGAATAATACCCAGCGTTGTTTAATATTGACTTAATGTAACAAACAGATAACACCGAACAATGTATCAGTTCAACAATTCCCGTTAATTCGTCATCTAGTCTTGTCTTTCTGCATCAAATCGTCTTACATTCACACTCAATACCTTCGCTGGTTTGTGGTGTGTAATCGAGTATGAAACGAGTACAACAAAACTAGTACCTAGTCGACAAAACGCGTTATCTTATCGCGGTGTCGTGTTGCGATGACGCAGCTGCCTCGCGTGTTATTCGAATGATTCAGATTTGTTCTTCGCGCACGCCGGCACGAATATCGAATAACCCGTTTTTTATCCCAAGATAAAAAGAATTCTCAACATTGAATGCAGTCGCTTGCATTCAAGCAGAAGAGTTCAAGCGTTGCGATCAAAAACAAAACAAAATAAAACGAAGTCAAACGAAGCAAAGCAAAGAAGATTTTAGACTTTAATGGATTTGTTGTTAAAGAAATTATTGATCGAACTCTATCACGATCATTGGCATTAATGATGAGTGTTTCTCTTGATCTACACTTGAATCTAAGCTATAAGTTTAAAAACTTGTGGCGTGTGAGTCAAATATAAAACCAGCATGATGATCATTATCGTCATCATCTTTGTGTGGAGCTAAACCACGATAGGAATCAACACATCTTGTGGCCATGCACTCGAAACTTTCCTCTATTGATTCACTTGCTTATTGTGTACTAATCAAGCTCTGAGCACTTGCAATTGAGTGTAAATCATTTAATTTATTTTTAAACTACAATTGTAAGTTATAACTTACAATTTTTTTACTTTGACTTCATTTTAAGTACATTAATCTTAAAATTTATTAATTGTCTTATACACTGAAAAATAGCTGGTTTTATTGGCTATTTAATACATTTTACGGAAATTAATTATCTTAATTAGTTATTGAGTTATTTATATTTATTCTACAAATTTGTAAATTTACCCTAGTTGTTGACAAAAAAAGTTTATTTGTATTTTTTACAAAAAGTTTAACTTTATAAATATTTAAATAACTATTGTTATATATCATTAAAAAGCTAATTAAATTTCCTATTAAATGGTAAAAATACCATAAATGTATCTTTAACATAAAAAAAGTTATTAGGGTTTAAACTTAAAATTGTATTCAAAAATTATACAAAAACGAAAGTAAATGTATACTTTACCCTTTGGTTTATGTAATAAATAGTAATATAAATAAATAATGTTATATACCAAAAGATAGGTAATTTAATTATGTATTTAATATTTTTTACCTCAACGAATTATCTTAATTACTTTTCGAGATATTTACATTAATGCTACAACTTTGCAATTTTTATCTCGCTGTTTACAAACATTTTTTTTGCATTTCTCTCTAAAAATTTTAACTTTATAAACATTCAACTAAGTAGTGTTATATATCATTAAAAAGCTAATTAAATTTTCTATTAAATTATAAAAATCTCATAAACGAATCTTTAACATAAAAAAAGTTATTAGGGTTTAAACTTAAAATTGTATTCAATAATTATACAAAAACGAAAGTAAATGTATTTTTTAGCCTTGGGTTTATGTACTAAATACTAAAGTAAATAAATACTGTTATATACCAAAAGATAGGTAATTTAATTAGCTATAATTTTGTTTTAATAAAAATTAATTACCATAATTAGTTTTTAAGATATACGCAATATAAACAAGTAGGTACAAAATTTTGAATTTTAAAACTTTTGGTTTTAATTCCTTATAACGTTGTGTACTGTCAAAATTTGTACTCCTTTGTCCTTGTTTTAGAATGACAGATGTCATACAAACACGCACTACACTTTTGTGCATTTGCACCTAACAATTATAGTCATTATTCTCATTATTCAAGTACAAATTGTACAAATTACCAAGTAACCAAACGAAAAATTTCTATTGTGCAACGAAAATATTTGACATTTATCCCTTGTACATCGATTTATTCTACCTGTAAGCCCAACTGTCAAACTTAATATCTACCTACATATACCAACACATCTATAAGAGACATTAAATCAATAAATCAAACCCTAGCTGGTCGATAAACAACGAATAAGTTCAATAAAAATTTCGGAAAATTCCTTTCGCTTTTATTTATTTCTTTATAGCTGGACTGGTTTTATAATTGCAAGACGGCAATTCAAGCTGAAAGTAAACGTTGTAAGTCTGCAATGCATTATAATTAGCATTCGATGCAAAAAAAAAGAAAAAATTGCGATAAAATTGGTGCGCGTCAGTTATTAAATCGTTTTTGCGTCAGACAACCGCCGTAAAACGCATAAAACGCATAAAATGGTTGCAAGTAGGCAGAAATATTACAGTTTACACACTTACGAACCTGTATTATTAGTTGCAAGTAGCTGAGTATGAAGATATTCATTAAAATATGCTAATTTTAACAAAAAAAAACATTTTTTTAAATTTAAATATTACCTTGAAGTTGAACAGGTTATAACTTTTTATAGGTTATGTGGATTTTTATGTGGTTTGGACTAGTTTGTAGAGAATTTAATCAGCTTTACAATGATGTATAACAATATTAGGTTATAATAATTATTAATATGGTTTTTTGTTAAAAACTAATTACGTTTTTTGGTTTGATTCAATTCGATCTATAAATATTAGTTCCAATTTTAAATGCTTTTAACTTTTTATAGGTTATGAGAATTTTTATGGGGTTTGGACTTGTTTCTAGAGAATTTAATCAGCTTTAAAATGATGTATAACAATATTAGATTATAATAATTATTAATATGTTTTTTTGATAAAAACTAATTACGTTTTTTTTTGCTTCGTTCAAATCGATTTAAAAACTTTATCTACAAATTTAACGCCTTATAACTTTTTATAGGTTATGTAGATTTTTATGTCGTTTAGGCAATGTTATAGACAATTTATTCAGCTTTAAAATAACATATAATAATGTTAGGTTATATTTTGTTTTAATTTGTTTATTGGGTAAAAACTACCCAAAAACAAAATTTGAAAACTTTTGGTTGTAAAAATTATTTTTACTTAAAACTTAAATAACTTTTGTTGTAAAAATCCTAATTAATTTTTGTAAAAACTATTTAGAAGCTAATTAAATAACCTATATTTCTGTGTATAACACAATTTATTTATGGTGTAATTTACTAGGTAAAACTAACCTCAAAGTAAGATTTTAATATCTTAAAATTGTTAAATGCAAAAATTTTAAACAAAAACAAGTTTTAAACAATTTTAATAACAATTAATCATTAAAAAAATTCTCGGAATGTGTAAATAATACAATTATCTTATACTCTAACATATGTCGTTCTGTTCTGTCCAGTTCATTCGCTGGAATTCCGGCATTTAGCTTCAGAAGAATGAAACCGCAAAGGTATGATGTCTTTGTATTTTTGTATTTTTGAATTTGAAGAAATGACAAAACGCATATAACGTTGTAGTGCACACTAAGCACACTTATTTTCCAGTAGACCAAGTTGGTGTGCTTTCAAAAGTTTTATATTGCAAGCTGTCGGCGTGAGGAGAAGAGCTTCGGCTTGATGTTCTTCATGGTGCATTCACACATAGCCCGAAGGCATCGGCATCGGCAGTCCCCTTCTGAATGTTCAGAATGTTGGCCGCTTTGTGCACATACTCAGGTAAAGGTGGTGAACGAAGAACGACAGAATGGACGAAAAACCAGGAGGGAAAAAGGGCACCGCAAGAGCGGACGAAGAGCACAGCATGACAGTCACATATAATAACGTAATAAAGCGTGAAAAGAGAAGCTAGAGTGGTGTGTCCGGGTGCAGGGTGGAAGGGTGGGTTTTAGACGACGAGTAGAACTCAAGAGGGAAACGACGGTTTTGTGTTTTTCATGCTTTTGATGCAATTCATGGGTTTTAAGGCTGATTTTATTCGTTTACAATTAATTTTTTTTGCATTTTTAGAAAGTTTTAAGTTTTAAATGTTTAATTCACCACTGAAGGGGGTGGATTTTTTAAAGTGGTTATATATGAAAAGATAGCTTATGTTATTGGCTATTAAGAGCTTTTTATTTTATTATGTTAAGTGAAACCAAAAAAAAGATATCGTAATTTTAAGAAAAGTTGTCTTTTTATGTTAATTTGTAAAATTTTTAAAAAACTGACACTGAGTTAGTTTTTTACCAATAAACTGTGCTATTTAAATAATAACCTTATACTATTATACATCATTTTAAACCTAATTAAATTCCCTATAAGTCGTATTATACCCCACAGTGATTAGTATAACCTCAAAAAAGTTATAAGCCCTTAAACTGGAAACTATGTTTTTTTAACCTTAAAGTACAATATTTTTTTAAATCAAAGAAAAACCTATTAATAAATAATATAAATTAACAATGTTATACATTATTTGAAAGCCGATTAGATTCTCTATAAACTAGTGAAAACCACATTAAAATTTACATAACCTATAAAAAGTTGTAAGCTTCTAAATTTGGAACTAAGGTTTAAATTTTTAAAACAAACTGAATCATAACCGAAACAAAACAGTAAGTAATTCTAAACAAAAAAATCATATTAATAAAAATCATAACCTAATATTATTATATACCATATTGAAGCTGATTAAATTATCTACAAACTTATCAAAACAATATAAAAATCGACATAACCTATAAAAATTTATAAGCGTTTAAAATTGTAACTAAAAATTAAAGTTTGAAACCAAACTAAAAAAAACGTAATTAGTTTTTAACAACAAAACACACTAATTAAAACAATAACCTAATATTGTTATACATCATTTTAAAGCTGATTAAATTATCTATACTCTAATCAAAACCCGACAAAAATCTACATAACCTATAAAAAGTTATAAGCATTTAAAATTGTAACTAAAATTTAAATTTTTAAACCAAACAGTACCAAAATAAAAAAAAACGTAATTAGTTTTTACCTAAAAACAAATTAATTACAAAAATAACCTAACATTGTTATACATCATTTTAAAGCCAATAAAATTCTCTATAACCTAGTCAAACCCTCAAAACCCAATTCATAACCTAAAAAAAGTTATCGCGACTTAAGTTTGGATTTACTTTCAACAACAAATAGTTTGTAAATGATTTAAGTAACATTGCATTCATTCGTCGATTTAAGTCAAAATGGCTCTGGCACTCACCTCAAAGCACGAGTTCTTCGTCCATGGCACCGCAGCCGGGTCGGTGCATCGAACCATTACCGCTCATCGCCGGACAGAACGAGTCCACAATCCACATTCACCACCACAACCACACAAAATCCACAAAGTCAACTTAAGTTGTGCGTCAACGCTAATTACAACTTCACACACAAAGTCACAGTAACACTAAACATTAAATCCACACACTGCGACCGAACAATTTAATATTTCTAAGTTAAGTTAAGTAAAGTTAAGTTACTTAAGTCACTTAATCCACGGAATGCAAAATGCACCAAAACCACACAAGTCTAATCCAATTGGCTTGACATTTGACACTTTGCTGCAACCGCACTGAACCGCAGATTCCTCAATGCGACATAAGTCACAATTTACAATAACAAATAATTCGTTTAGTCAGCTAAGTAAGTAACAAACACCCGACGCGACTTAACGCACGTTTCGTACTGTGAGTTGAGTCAGTTGTTCATGCGCAGCGCACGATGCGACGATCTGCGACGGCGCAAGTGACTTTAACTCGACCTCTGATACGTTCAAGAAGATTCAAGACATGGAATGTTTACTAAGTACAATGTTTACACTTTAGCACGATGATTTTAAATTTAATTCACATTTTATTCACACTCAACCCCACTGAATCAACCCTTAATTCAACTTCGATTTTTGCGTTTGTATTTTGAAATTTACGTATTGATTTATTAATTTTTCTGTGGGAATTTATTAATAATTCAAGTCGGTATTGTTAAGGGCGGGCGTACGAGGCGAACGAAGGGCGCATTCGCTGACAAAACCGTCACACCGAAGGGCTGCCTGGCGCTAACTGACGTGCGGCGGCGTCGCGGCGCTCGGCGTTGGCGATGTTTTTGTTGCGTTCGGTGTGTGCGTGAGGGTGAAACGGACCGGGAAGGGGAAGTGGAAGCAAACATGGCGGCGACGGCGCATTAGACTACCCTTGCTACTCCAACTACCCTTATAACGTGTTGGATGGTGTTGGAATATTATAGATTTTCTTTTGGTTTTGGTACTTAACGCGTCATCTAGTTTTGTGTAGTTGTACTACGTTTATACTTGTTGAAGTACATTCTGTTAGTTGACGTTAGAAGTTAGTAAATTGTAATTTGTACTTTAAGTTAACTTTTCACTAATGTATAAATGTATAATTATATAGTGTTATACATAGAATTGTAGGTAATTTAATTGGTAATGACATATATTTAACGGATTTTAATTATGTTAATTCAATTAGAAGTTATTTGTGTTTAAATCAATGCGTGTTTTGTTCATTGAAGTTTTGGAAACAAATCATTGACTTTGTTTTTATTAAATTTAAGTACTTTGTAAATTTTTGTTTTGGAATTTTTATATATCATTTTAAAGCTGATTAAATTATCTATTTTATGGCATAAATTATTATTTTGTGTTTTGTTTCATGTAGATGTACTACGTTTATACTTTTAGGAATACAATCTGTTACTTGACGTTAGAAGTTAGTAAATTAAAATTTGTACTTTAAGTTAACTTTTCACTAATAAATAAACAAATAAATATATTGTGTTATACATAAAACTGTAGGTAATTTAATTGGCTATAACATACATTTTACGGATTTAAATTATGTTGAACCATATAAAAGTTATGTGAGGTTAAGTCAAAGCGTGTTATGTATTATAAATTTTTGTAAAAAAAAATCATTGACTTTGTTTTTATTAAATTTAAGTAATTTACAAAATGTTATATTATAATTGTTATATATCACTTAAAAGCTGATTAAATTATCTATTTTATGATATAAATTATTATTTTATATCTTTAATAATTAAAAAGTTATAGTTAGTTAAATGTTGTCAAGTTTGATGTTTACACATTTTGTGATTTTTTTCTTCTAATTTTTTTGTTTTTGTTCTTTTTTGTTGCTTTTTTTGTGTTTGTTATGTTTTGTTGTGTTTTTGACATATTCCCGTCGCCAAATAATATCCAAACTTAACGAAAACTTTATTTATTCCAGCCGAGCAAGCGTGCAGGACATCAAAGGTAGCGAAGAGCACACGGCCTTTGATCCTGAAAATAGAAACGAGATAACAATTAACGTTTGATGCCGTGCACACGCACAACAGGAGAACGAAAACGGCCTCATTGGAAGCTTCTGGTTCTATACTTTAAAATAGATGCAAAGCAGGATCAGGATCAGGATCAGGATGAAGAAAAAATATTGAAATAAAATGTTTGCGTTAAGAAATTAATTTGTTTGTACTTTGATTGGTCATATCTCCAGAAGTAATTAAAATATTTCAGGATTTCTTGCAGGATTTGTTAGATAATTTATTTGTAAATAATTGTTGTTAATTTTATTAATGTATATATAATACGACAAAAGTTATGTACGTTTTCATAAAAGTAAAATATTTTTGTTTATGTCACAGTGGGGGTGAGTTTATTACTTAATATCTCAAAAACTAATAAAGATAATTTATTTTTGATAGGAAAATTGGATAAAGGGTTTAATTATTTATATTTTTACAAACTTTGAATAAAATATACAGAGCGATACAAAAGTTATAGATAAAATAATAAATTATTTCAT
>JARJDS010016692.1:0-20432 GCA_030264155.1 Atheta pasadenae | reverse complement strand
TCTACACATATTACGGTATCTTTTAACTTTATTTTAAAATTTAGTACTAGTAAAAATATTTATTTGGAAAAGAGCTACAGCTGATCTCCTGGAGCTCTACTCAAAAAACACGTTTTGCGGTGACCACTATATCTCTGAATTGGTTCATCTGATATTCAAAACCAAAATAGATTTCGTTAAAGTAATGTTAAATCTAGTAATTAATCGAAGGAATAAGCAAAATAAAAATAATTGACAAAATGGCGGTTTCTCAAAAAAAAAAATCGATTTTTCACCAAAATTTCGACGTAAAATTGTTTATAAAAAAAAACTATTCATCACAGAGAAAAAATCTTCGATTAAACACTAAAAAATATATTTAAGAAACTCGTGTTAAAATTTGAGACTAATCGGTTTAGCCGTTTTCGAGTAGCGTTGGTCACTGACTTTGAAACCATCATTCTGAGAAAAACGCGTTTGAAGTTTGGAATTCACATTACATGTTATGTATCTGCTTGGGTCAAATTTGCTTGTAACGTCGAAAATATTCACAGGAAAGATATGAAATTTGTTGTGTGTATTCTTCAATAGATGTACATCAAGAAAAAAAAAGAAAAAAAATTATTTTTTGAGTTGCTGTTATTTTTTTCTAATAAAACAAACGGCATAATATTTTTTAATAATCTAAAGAATTATTTAAGCACAAATAACAAAAAAAATGATTTTATGAAAATTTTAGACTCGTTTTCAACACCTCTCGAATAGATATTGCCTTTGTTTAAACTAATTTGGTGTTTCAACCGTACTCAGCCTCACCAATTCCTAATAACTCAGAACTTTTATTGAAGTCGATCACCTGACTTAAAAACAAACACATTTTTAACTTCAGTTACATAATAAAAATACAAATTAGTGGTAACATCCAAAAAGTTTGGTCCAAAAAGTTCGAACGTGTAAACGCTACTAGAAAATTAATAACAGTAGCCGTAACTCAATTTGCATCCATTTTGGGAAGCGTGTTACCCACGCTTAGAGCAATAATAACAATCCCAGCACTCATATAGCTACATCCTCATATAATATGTACGAAGGATGGGTTGCAATCCGTAGTTTCGAAGTGTTTTGTTGGCAATATGAAGGAGCAGTGAGAATATGCCGGGCCGCAATGAAGGCGTGCGCAGGATTGCGGAATTAATTGTTTCGTTGAATCGTTAACATCACTGCCTATCTCTGTGTGTGCGTGGGTATGCGTTACGCTTTCAATTTAAAATTTTAAATTGAAAATTATTGCATTGCTACCATCCGCGACTATCATGCCAGTCTGGGGTGCAAGTTGTGTCATGCAATAAAGCATTAAGCCACCGGTCACTTTTTTATTTGCTTTTTTTGGTGGGTACTAAAATTGCAATTAGTACATTTGCACACCGGTCTTGTCAATTAAATGTTGTTGCTATTAAATTAAAATCGCACGCGGTTGTATACAATTTAAACAATTTACAATGAAATTTGTTTTTATTAAAGCAGCAGTTTTGTTTGTTTTGTGTTATCACTTGTTTTTTTTTAAATTAAAAACGAAATAATATTTAGGTTACAATAAAAAAACATTTACCATATAGTTAGACAGTTAATAAATATACTAAGGTTAAAAGTATATTAATGTTCCGTTTATCGTTTAATAATTATTAATTCATCAATAACGTTGAAACCGTGCATTCAATAAATTTACTTTAATTCATTGTTTTATCGGTGGATAATGTTTGCTTTATTTTATATGCTGTCGCATATGTTTTAACATGTTCCAAGCGCGTTAGGGATTGAATAGTGGTGAAACACAAAAGAAAATAATCGAATTTATTTCTATTCGGTTAATCCGGGCGAATAACCCAATATGATTTAATCGGTATTGATTTATTAAGGGTTAGGAGTCGTGCGAACTTTGCTCGAGAAAGCGTTTTTTGGGCTTTGGATTGAAAAAAAGGTCGACAAAGTTCCAGCTTTGCCAGCTATGGTTGCTTTGGCCGCAATTGAAAAATATCCGCGGTTCCTACCCGCTGCTTCGAACCAATTCTTTCTCGTACTCCGAGAGTTTTTGAGATTTCCAGCTTTCAAGCACGCTCAGGTTTCTACCAATTTGCCGGTTAGATACTGGTTGCAATCTGCAAACTGATACTTTTGTTTTTGTAGAATTTGTAAAAAACCTTGAAGCAAAAATAGATGGCGTAAGCAGAATGAAAAAAGATCAACAATGGAAACTGTTGTTAAGGAATAGTATAGGTAAAGTGCATGAGTTGTAGTGCAGACTCACCCAGAGATCACAATGCGGGTGTTTAACAATGACTGTAATGGCGTGGAAATTCAGCAATAAAACTCCACTATTACTTGCGCATTTTATGCTCCTAGATGTAGTGGTGAATGGCATTGGCAGTTGTACATTTGATGCAAAAGATGAGGTTTCTTTTGGTAGTGGTAGATCACTGCAAACCCGCATACTTCGAAAACTCTGTTACTTCTTTTATTAAGGGGTAAACCCACTCTAAACATTTTATAAAATCAAATTTTATTTTTTTGGTTAAAGGATACCTTAAAACCGTGAAAATATTATGCCGGTCGATTTATAGGGAAACATTAAACTTTAAAAGGTTTAATTGTTAATTTTACCAAAGGGCATTAAAATTTTCCGCGAGACTACCAGCATCTAATATACCGATAACGTGTTCACTCTACGAATTCTCAAATGTGACTAACTTTATTTACAAAAACGATCTACAAGGTAAACAACTGACAAAACAAAACAAAAACAAAGCCTTCTAGATTGCCGTGGCTCACGCTCTATTCGATAACTAACATCAAAGCCTCCTAGATTGTCGCGAGCCACGACTGGTACTTTTGAATATACCTGAACAATATATTATTAATATCAGTATATAAGATTTTGTTTTTATACTACACTACTGCCATCATTTTTAACCAAAACAGTTCAAAAAAATTATTGTTATCACTCACTATTATGAATATTAAAATCACGTTACTAATATTTAGTTATATTTTGTAGTATTTCTCTAAAATGTCCCTAAAAAGGCCTCTTTCTGGTCGCTAGAGTGGCCCAAGACCTTAAAGTTGTATACGTTCCATACAAATAGTTTTCATTTTGTTGATGAACTACAAATTACACATAACATTTTTGTTTTATCAATATTCCAAGAGATTTTTTGAAAATAAAACTCGTATATAATACTTTAACATCCTGTATCTGTTATGTGAATAGTTTTATGACTTTACTGGTTCACCAATGAGAGCAGCACATGCAGAAGAAAAATGACGACGTTGTACAACTACTGTTTGGGCTATAGATAATACTTTATGGCTCTTTTGCGTTCCCGTCGACGTTGCTAGGTTTATTTTTATTCCCGTCACCCATTCACAAACTTAGGTAAATGTTGGTAAAATATTTACATCAACTATTCACCGTTTATAAAAAATAAACCTATTTTATTTATTTATATAAACATGTTAATAAATATGCCGTAAAATGTCCTTCTACTTTGATTTTTTCTCAGTTTTGTGTAGTTTTTCTTTATTCAAGCAAATACCTAAAATAGAACCCCAGCTGTCAGCTGCATCGATAGCAGCTTATTTAAATGCTCCACCATCTCGCTATGTTCATAGATGTTTACGGCCATTTCTATGCATAGAAAGCTTCTTGAATGCGCGCGCTCTCAACTTACGAGCGCAATCGCGATGCCACCTCGTATAGATAGAAAGTTGCAAGACAACACGCCCAGCTTCCATGGCTTGCAGCCACGTACAGATAAGAAGTTTAATTAAATTAACCACGGTCAAGATGACATGTTTATTGTGTTCACCGGTTTGCCTGCTCTATTTTGGGGCCAAGTGCCCGGCGCATTCACATTGAATACTAAGTCTCCTTTTATTCAGATCTATAACTGTAATCAAACATTTAAATATTTAAACTAAGTTTTAAATGTTTCGAACGTTTTCGAACACAATTTGATGAATTACACAAGAGATAAAAAATACAAATGTAAAAAAAAGCGATAACAACGATAACAAATTGATGAGTATTTCTACAAGAAAGAAAAATGATGACAACATGGTGTCATTCGTCAATCGTCAATCATTTACCAGACATCGACCTAGATATTTTTTTATCATATGACTTGAAATCACATAAAACTAGGTTAACGCTTTTATAATTTAAATACAAATTAAACAAGTGAACTCTTTTAACTTCGTTGCGCTTTTGTTACAAAGTTGTTGTTTTGAATAAGTGAGTTTAAAGTTTTATGGCGCAACATCATTGATTACACTTGCTTGCGTTTTTTCTTAAGGAATTTTAATGATTGGATTAGCGATTCGATTAAGAAATTTAATAGGATTGCTGAGCATGCTGGCGCTTTTAAATTTAGATTCGTTGCGAGCTCGAAGCTCGACATGCATTTTTTCCTATTTATACTTTGTGTTTACAAACTCAACTCAAGCTTTAATACACGAATTAAGTAGTGAATATTTTTAAAATGTTAGTTTACTACTAAATGTGCAATGCGTTTAAATTGATATAGCATTCTTACATTCGTACAGAGAAGAAATGTTTTAATAAAGTTCTTCTAAATTGTAGTTTTGCGCTAGTTTGCCGGCGACGGCGAAAAGAAAGAATTTCTAAGTGTCATAAATCAGCGGCTTTGAACAATTATTTTGAAAAATCTATTAAATTATGTTTGGCGCAAACTTAGGCAAAAGTTTCTCTCATGCACTGCGACGCAAACTGCCTCTAACTGCATCATTATTTATAGTTAAGTCAGCGACATCAATAAATATCGGTGCATCTTTGTGTACACATTTATTTTTATTGGATCGATAAAGTTTATATACTTAGTAATGGTTACAGTACAAAGTACAAAGCTTACATTAGCAATAAATATGTCAGTATAAATAAAAATAGTAATAGAAATTTACGGAAAAAATTTACTTTGTTTATAATTTGTTTTTTTTTGTGTGTTTCAGGTGAGTTTTTGGCGTTTTTAATATCGAAGGCGTGTCATCAAAGTGTGAGTCTTTATTGAAAACGTAAAAAAGCTAATTTTAAAGCGTAACGGTAGAAAACGACGAGTTGTCTATAAAACTTCCTCGACGGTGGCGGCATGATATCCGCCGCGCGCGCGCCACATCCGCAACGTTGCGACATGGCGTTCGTAAAAAGCGAGCGCGTCTTTGTTGTTTCTGATCTCATCAGAAAAATCTATTTTGAGCGCCGGCCGACCATAATTTCTTTTAGTATTGTCGCACGCACGAAACGCTAAGAAAGATACACAAAGAGGCAATTTTTATTTCCACTCCACAATGGTATATTTCATGGCTGGAAAAAACAACTGGCGAAAAGTATGTCGTACAAAACAAAACATGGTGAAAATATTTAGGTTGTAATCCAGTAATGTTTGCGTAAACCAGTAATACCAAAATTCTGACGAAATGAATTCAACAGGAATTATTTTTTAGTGTACAACAGGAATATGTTTAAGAGCTGGCTTGATTTGAATGTGAATTATTCAGAATTTAATAGCGCGCATGCGTTTTTTATTGTTGTGTGAATATACAAAGTGTTTGAATTGAAATATTGATTCAATTGTTTTTTTTTATGTTTGTGTTAATGAGCAAATTAGATTTTGTTTGTATTAAAGTGCTTAGTATATTTTTGTTCCGTAAGTAGCACGATTCTGAAATATTTAGACGAAAACGGAAAGTGCTCGTAATATACGTCGCGTTGCGCAGCGGCGGCGGCGGCGGCGGTGAGAGTCCGTAAGTGCGAGAACGAATTGCGTGCGTAAAGAGAGGCGAAGAGAGGCCTACAGACGTCTCACACACCAACCTCATTTGAACTAAAACGTCGTTGCCGCACCTTTTAAAAGCCCATTTCGCCGCGTCTTGCTGCCGCCCAATGCTTGCCGCACTCGAGATGTGTCGCCTCCTCTCGCATCAAAACCGAGTTAATTTATAAAGTAATCGCGACCTAGTACCCGGTCTTGTCGAAGAAAGACGATGACTCGTGAATTCATGAAATTCTGATTTGAAGAAAGACGCGATGAAAGCGCTCTCAGCCACCGTCATCGCCGCCTTACACGCTTTTCGCTTCACGGCCTTTCATCTCTTCCTCCTCCTTTTTTTCTTTCCAACGTTCTATCGCGGCGCGCGAATCCTTGGTTTTTTTTATCGGCTGCCCGTTCTTAAGCTCGACGGTCTTGGTGGGCCAGACTTCATTCCCGACCCGCTTTCAATGCAATCACTCCTTTTTTAAGGCCTATTTAGTCGAGATAAAGCGTATAACTGTGGTAACATATTACGGCGCACCCTCATACATTTCCTTCAACATCTTGGGATTTTCCTATAAGATACGACGTCGCGTCGCCGCTATCTGCGGACGCGATTTATTGACTCGCCGGCCCCGCACTTCGTTACACTCCATTCGATGGCCTCAGCTTTCCGCATTATTTTTCCATTATAGCGAAATCAATTTAACCATTAGTTTTGAATTTGTTAGTTTTGGTACCACAAAGATAAACGTTTATTAGCTTGATTTTAACCGCCGAAGAAGCTGTTAGCCACCACGTCGTTCAATTATTAATTGCAATTTAAAAGTTTCGTGGAAAGTTTGCGTTAATTACCCGTGCCACTTGCGGCGGCATGGCAGAGGATGGACTTATTTGCAGTGGTCTCTACAGAGAGGAGATGTAACCTGCAAAAAAAGTTGGGTAGTTTAATAGTTTTGTTTAAAAGGTGTGTTAGCGCAACGCACAGTTTTTACGTTAAGTGTCCGTGCGGTTTTCCGACGAGCTTACTTCCGTTCTTTGGTAGTGCGAGCGTGATTAGCTGGTCCGTTTAAAGCGGTTAGTGCGCGGTTAAGGCAAGCCGGCTCATTAACTAGACGATCTTGCGATTCTCTTAAGTTCGAGCCACGTCGATAATATTAAATGAAATGGAAGCTACGAGTATGGTCTTTTTCATTACATCCTTCAATAGTTTATAACTTCACTTACAGACAATTTTAAACACCATTACATTCTAATTACATTAAATTAAACCATTGTCTGGTTTTTAACTAAAAATATCCAACAATTTTAATATACAATTGCATTGTCATTTTTTATCTTGCATGTGCATAACGTTCTATATATTTGATTTACAACAGAAAACTTGTGATTTATATTGGTTCACTTCATGGTTTCTAAAGTACGTCCAACTTCCTCGGTTTGTTTGCTATCGATTCTGCACCAACACCCACTTTACAAACGCCACTAACGACGACACACCCGCATCCCAAGTGTTCAATATTTTCTCGCAACACTTGAAATTCTTCGAACTTATTTCCTCTTCCTTTTGACCTTTTATTACCAATACCTACTTGCGATTTGCTCCGCAAAGCGTGCAAACCGTACAAACTCCTAGCAAATAGAAGCAAAAAGCGCAAACTAACTCGGAACGAGCCACCAAACAAACGAAAGGTTCCGTAAGAGGTTTTCATCCACCGTGATGGATTTGGAGAAACTTAAAGCAATCATTACGTCCGTCACGCACGCACCTTCATCTGGAGTATGAGTTTTCGTATAATTATATATTCATACATCAAGACGTTCGCAGCGAAGGCGCCAACTGGATGCAAAACTTTTCGCTTTATGAATAATTTATTGCTTCATTACGCTCAGTACCGAACCGAATGAAGTAGTAAGTAAGTAGTAGTAGGGTGGAGGCGACGGGCACTACGAACGTGCGAGACGCAACGCAGGTTGACTTACTGCAATATAGGCTAGGGCGCTGCCGGAAAATGTCACATAACGCGGAAAACTCAGGTGCGCTAATACTTTCCGAATACTTTCGTGGCTTGCACGTTCAGAATAAAACAGCACAATACGGTTAATCTGGAGTGATGTGCCTTCGGTTTTAACCTGACAACTTAAACTTTAATAAACTCTTATTAAAATTCTTGTTTACTTCCTGTTTTTTTCAGTGCAAACAAATTAAATAACGATCATGTTTATTTTCTTTAATGCTAAAGTAAAAAAAGTAAATATTGACAATAAACATGAACAAAAAAAATGTTTAATAAAAATTAAGGTACAAAAACATTGACGCGCTTCAAATAATTGAAAAAATTTATCAATATACACAATTTTTAATCATTTTAATGCATCAATATATTTATTTATAATTAAAATTATAATTTACGTTGTATCAAATCAAAATTTCCGTTGGCAAGGTATTTTTAAAGCTGAAAACAGAAAATTTAATTTAATTAAATGACTAGGAAAAGTTTAAATTAATTTGAGTCATGATAATTGTTAAATGACTAAATTACTAACCAAAAAATTAAGTTCTATGATTACAAGTAAAGCATACATGCAAATATTCAGCAAAAAAGTATCAAGTTTTATTCACAACGATAATATCCATAAAATTTAAATTTTAATATTTTGACTTAACGAGCTTTCAGTATATAGCACACAATTATCGATTATACTTTTCGTTGGCTACAAATTCCAATTTGTTACTCGATAGTAATTGAGCCAACAAAAATGTAATTGATACATGAGAAAGTATACAATTACATTGCGTTAACAAGCTTAACAACGCGGTATTACAAATGAAATCGAGCATGTACCGCGTGCTGATTTATAAAACTTGCTTTTACGCAAACACACACACATACATGCAGAATTATGTATTCCGCGCACACATGAACATCTATTGCATACTCATTGCTATGCAAAGCTGGCTTCGCAACAACCGGCGATCAACAATGTCGCGGAAATCCCAGTTTTCTATGCGAGTTTAAGTTGCCTATAAACATTGATGTGCACGCGGGGAGCTTTTTTTAGGAAAAAACTGCAATTGTTTCGCACAGTATACTTTGTTACATTTTGTTGAAGTTATTTTTTTACTTAATGGAATAAATAATATTGTATTTATTTAAAAGTAAGTTCAGTTAGAGATAATAAATTGATTTTTACTAGTTGTGTAAATAACTATTGTTCCGTTCAAAGTCGAGCTTCCGGCCATAGGGGGAAAGTATCAATATTTGTTTAGGACAAATTCCTAATAACCATACTTTGCGTTTTGTGTACACATTTTCACCATTCACTAGAAAAAATAAACGAAAAAGAAACACAGAAATAGTTAATGAAATCATAATAAAGCTTCCAACAATATAAATAAATGCTTGGAAAATAAATTCAAATATTCTTCGTAGCGTATGCTCGAAAAACAAAAAACAACACAAGTTATATTATAGTGAATCTGTGCGATGAATTTAAACAAGTCCACGTCTTCGAGATGCATTCTCGTGCATCCTACTTGAAGACAAGCAAGTTTCATTTGCCTAACAGACTATGTATTTCAATTTGTAAGAATTTGTCGGTGTTGTCGGCATTTGCTGCGAGTTGCATCTAAACTTATTTAATAACAAAAATTTGGTAAATCCCAAAATAAATTTATGATATATCATTTATTATACCAACATTTTATAAGGATTGCGCATTGACTTAATGAGTTGCTCAAAATAGTTGTATATTTTTAGCGTCTTTTGTTTTTACTTAAAACCTTTTTTGGTGTCTTGCTGCTGCTGTTGGTGCCGCTTGCTTGTTTCCGAGTTTCCTGTGTGCCGACGTCGGAAGGTATCACAGCTCCGCTGTGGAGAGGTCTTTTGATATCCTTTTAATCCTTCGAACCGAGACAGATGTTTCCTGTCCGAGTCAACGGCCATGCAACGCCCGCCCCGTGTCTCCAAGAAACCGTAACACGTTTCGCACACACCCCAAGTTCCGTGTATGTTGGATTGACCATTTCGAGAACGACCACGCTATAGATCAATCAGACATCTTCGTCCAACTCAAGAGCGTGCGCGTCGTTCACTTAAGGTCCTTCCTATTCGACATCCTGCGTTTGACTCTTCAAGAGTCAAAATGAGAGAGAACGAGATGTTAGAATGTTACCATGTTAGATGTACCATCACACACTGTCTTCTTTATAGGACTTTGGAGGGTTGCATATTTATAATCTACTTTTTTACGTCAAGATAATAATAACCAAACTTTGTAAACGTGTTTTTTTGTTGTGTCCACGATTTAAGTATATAAAAGTTAATTTTACGTGTCCACGTCGGCGTCGCAACGGGATTTAGTAAAGTTTCACAACAAACAAGCTTAAAAGGTTATATCTGTTATATGCCGTAATGATTTCGTGATCAAGTCGTAATAAAACGTTGATTTTTAGTACGTCGACTCTAGCAGAGGCCGATATCTATCTAGAACCATCTCGCGGCCATGGCAAAGAGCCTATTTTCCTCTTCAACACGCACGTCCTTCGCGCCCAGTCGTATATAAAATGACAAAAAGATTTACTCGGCAACACACGACTCACTTTATGGCATCGTAAATATCGCATCGAAGGAGATGTTTACGCAAGAGGCGCGCAGATTTCCCCACTCGATGCCGGGATTTTAATTGAAATTCGCAGACCCAATCGATGGCGTCATTTCTCATTCCAATCGCGCCCTCAACGCGCTCTTCGGTTAATATCGATTCCGCGCTAATGAACCTTCTCAAAGACTCGTTGGCGGCGCTGAAACGCATCAACCTCAACACACAATTCACACGCAGTGAATTTACAAATTTACAATAGAGATCGTATTAATAATAAATTAATAAATTACACATCGAAGCGCAGCCACTCGGGTTCTTTCGTCATTGCGCGCGCCACTTGAAAGAGGCGCGCGTTTCTTCCCGAATTATGCCCGAATTAATTCTATTACATTTGCAAATGTGTTAATCGAATTACGCCGCCGACTCTTTGGTGTCGCGTAAAGGGAAGTCTCGAAAGTGTTGATTCAAAACGAATTTAATTATTTAGGGAATTCGAGTGTTAATTCACGCAAATTCCGACAATGTGCGCGCTAAGTAAATGCGCGCATATACAAAGAACTGGTGGCTGTAACGGAGTTCTGTTGATGAACAAATCACAACAGGCAGAAACTTAAAATCATAGAAACATACGCGCGTTAAATAATCATTAATTTTACGTTGGTAGCGCACTCGCGAGGAATAAATTTACATAATTTGGGGTTTTAGCTGCCAAGTACTAGCAGGTGAAAGCTCTGAGGTCAATTTCAATATTTTGCCGTCGTAATTAAACAGGAAATAACGTGCTTGCACTAAACCGTCTTTGGAATCTTGAAATTCATCACATTTCTCATTTTCTTCGGTTTCTCATTTCCGTTACACAAACAAAATATTACTTACGAAATTAAATAACTTCCGTTACATAAAGTCAAAATATTTTTATTGGCGTTGTTCATTTTTTGAAATATTACCTTCAAAATAATAATTTCTTCAATTCCCGATTGTATCGAAGTTGTCACAAAGCGTAATTCCCAATAGTCGCAAACCTGGCATCACATAACCTGCAAACATTTTAGAATAACATCGATTGAACTTATTAATCCAATGCTTGAATACCATGATCGCCTGAAGCTTGCGAAATTGTGACGCAGTGCACACTAGCAGCTTGACGTAAACTTTTCTCCCTTAAAGTTGCAATAACGCTTGACTCGTCCTGGTGCCAGCCGAGATATTATCTATGCGTGAAATCCGTTTTACATTACTATAATTATTCCCGAATAGAGCGTACGTGGTATCAGACGCACACAGCGAGTGCACTCACACTGTATGCCCGGCGCCTCCGCCACTGCAAACAGCGCAATGGCAGTTAATTAGCCTAGTGGCACGTTTTCCATGTTAATTTAGTAATTATATTTTGCACCTAATGTTGATGTATTATAGGCGGTGTGTGCGTGCAACGTCGCAGTCACTTAATCTGCGACCCGTTCGCGCATAATCAGATTAGTCAAATTGAATGCTGGTATTAGGGCTCTTTTCACCCCTCACACCGTACCTGGGTTGCATGTTGTAATTAATTACGCAATAAAGTATTAATTAAAGATTTGTTTGTTATTAATCGCCACTGTCCACGTGATTAAACGTCGGCCAAGTGCGACAAGTTTTAATCACGTTTTGACGGTTTAATTTATATACACAATTAATACTTGCAGATTTTAAAAAAATGTTTCACGTAATCATTGCGAGCTTTGGGAGCTGAAAAGCCCGCACACGTTGATTCTATTCCTTCGCCATTTGCCATTGCGTGATCCATCTATCTGTAGTTGATTTATCGCCCGAACGTATTATATCCGACGGGCTTCAACAAAATGGAAAAGCAAAAGAAGAAATGAAATTTGAACGAAATATAAAATTCCACTCACAGGCGTTTTCCTTCCATAATAAATGTCATAATATTGAAAAACGAAAAATTAATAATTCGCGCACTCTAGCTGGCAATTTCGATTTCCGACTCGTATTTAAAGCATTGAATCCTAAATTTTTATTTTTCGCCCTGGTTTTCGTGTTTTATGCTTTATTTTTTGTTCCCTATTGGTGCGTCCGGTGTGCTAAGCGACAATGCTTCTGAGCACGAATGCACACGCGAGAATGAATGTAATGTAGGCGCAGGCAAACGTAATGAGCTTGCCCCGGGAAAAGCTCCAAAAGTCTGGCATTGATACCGGCGGGAGAGAACCAGGAGGCGGATACACACGCTGGTGCGATGAATCGCTGCTAGAGAGACAGCGCGCCCGTCGTCGTTCTTAATCCGGCTTCACCGGATTCCCTTTCGAAATGGAAAAGCAATTTAATCTGCCAATTTGAACCGCCCGAAACATGTGCGCGGAATAATAAATAAATACATAAGTGCTGATTTTATTTTCAAATAATGCGCTGATTTCTTTTGAAGAGAATAATTACGCCGCATGCCAACAGATTTAACGTTATGTGATCAAATTTGTTTGAGGATAAATATTAGCGTTGCTTAAATTTAATTTAACTTTCTCGTCTTTTGAAGCATTTGACAATGTTTTCCTTAAGGGTAGAAACAATTAAATCAAGAATTACTCATATTTATATTAGAATTTTAGGTTAGAAACAAAAATATGTTGTTTGAATAAAATTCAGTTTCATATTTTATTATCGCGTGTTTTATAAATTTTCATTGTATTGTTATTGAAAAAAATGCCAGGAGAAACCTTATTAAATTGCTTTTAATAGCCAACTGTTTGACTAGGGTCTAAACGAAGAGAATGAAAAATGTGGCGCGCATTTTGCATGAAAATGTAATTTTTAAGACCTGACGGTTCCACAATAAAAAAAAGAATTGCCCGGGCGTCTGTCCCCGAGCAAGACATGAGATTTATTCTCAAATGGCGAGGAGCGGCAGCAGGCAGCGGGCGTATTGATGGAAAAACGAATCGTGATTGAAACAATAAAAACAACTCACCCGGAATGCAAAAACGCATTGCATAGTTGCATTTCATCGAACCCAACACAGCGTTTCATGCTCCTTCAAAGATAAATCCTATATTCTACGTGAGAATTAAAACAACTGAATGTGTGTAAATTCTTTAGAGATATTCGGAGCATAGATGTGACCAGATATATGCTAAATATAATTTAGATTCTTTATTTTCTAAAAATCGAAACAATCTGTATGTTCGGCACGCTGTTCGATGAAATGTAGTATGTCCTCGGGTCCTCGCATTTTGCTACATTTTTCTCATCTCATTGCAAATGTAAATTGGATACGCGCCAGAAACCCTAGTGTCCAGTCTTAGTTGTAGTTTCAGTCTCAATTTCTCTTCATATTTCATAAATGACAACTTTATGTTTTATTAACGAAAAACGAGCATTTAAAGCTTTGTTTACCATTGTTAACATGACAATAAATAAATGTAATTGCATCCACATGATTTGAAATGTTTTCGGACGTTTGTCATTTATGGATTTGTTCAATATGGCCTTCGAGTATAAATGACACGAATGTAATTATACTTGTCAGCGTGTTGCTATGCATACGCAATGAATTCTGGTTGTCCTCCCACCTCAAGGGAGTGAAAGCGGGAAAAGCTTTCCCATGCGTAATGTGTCCTCGCATACCTTAAACATATTCCAACAAAATCACAATTAACAAAAAATATCAATCGTAAATGTATTTTCAGGAAATAATAAAATAAAAAGAATTTTTCGTTTATTACGAGCTTTGAGCTTTGCCAAGAAATTGTAGGACACCGTTTATATTTTTAGTCAAAAAGATATAAACAGCATTTCACAATCGTCAAACTCATAAGTTATACTTACAGCTGAACATTGTCATTTTTTCACTTTTCCAACGGAAACCAGAAAATACCGGTTGTGCAGTCATCACATTAATACAACAACTGGAATTTAATTTATTTCCCAGTTCCCAACCAGTTAGTTTCACACGTGTAACTTGTTTTTGGTGATGTGACGTCATCTCGGCGGTAGTTCATTTGAGAAAGTCAAATAAACTCAATTTTAGACCTTAAACCGTAAACTCTTCGCCGGAAAACTCGACGATAAGACCCTAAAAACCGCAAAACAATCTGCCCCCAAACTGTGTGTGATAGCTTTGGTCTATCCACAGTGTAACAAATCCACGTCGTGCTAGTGGATGCATCGTGTCGTCGTCTACTGTCAGCAACTTGTTTGTTGAGGGCGGTTTGTCATCGTATTCACAATGTAGTTACGCTCATGCTCCAGCTAAATCGTAAACCCTTTCGGGCGCAAGCCAAGAACGAATGAAGTTTATCTCAAGACAACCACTGCGCCGAAACCAAGCCAACCAAGACAACCAGGGTGAAGATTGTTTTCGGCGAATGAGATCGACCCTAAAGTAGACTCGTTCAACGCCGACAAGTCGACAAGTGATTTGAATTAAGTTAGGTCAGTTTTATAACGAAAAACACAACATCAGTGAAGAAGCAAAGGAGCACTAACTCAACAATGTAATTGTTTGTAATTTATGCATTACAACAGCATAATACATTTAATATCAAATTAATAAAAGTTGTCGCGAGCCACAACACTCTAGGAAGCTTTGCTTTAGTTATCGAGTAGGCCGTGAGCCACAGCAATCTAGGAGGCTTTGTTTTTTGTTTTGTTTTTTTAGTTGTTTACCTTGTAGATCGTTTTTGTTAATAGAGTTAGTCACATTTAAGAACTCGTAGAGTGAACACGTATCGGTATTTTAGATAAAGGCTGGTAGTCTCGCGGACCTAAAAGTTTTTTTAATGTTGTTAAGTAATCTGTATAAATCCATAAAGTTAATAAAACGATGTATTAAATTTTAGGTTATTATACGCCAGTCAAGCATGAAAAGAAGACGAACAATTTTTTCTTGGCATTTATCATGTGAGTCATAACCTGTAGAAAAAGTGGAATCGTTTTTTTTTCGTTTCTATTGTGATGGCTTTGGATTAAATGTTGTACGAAATCTGCTATATACCCACAATATTTCTTTTCTTCATATTTCCATTTCATTGAAGCGCCTGCCAAAAAATACAACGATACACAATTTATATAATTAAAGACGAAAATCGACATTTATAATGCATTGTGTGATTTATAGAAAAAGTTATCTACAAATATAACTCACAAATATTTTTCTCCAATGCGAGATTACTAAACCAAAAAAATGAAAGCGTAACGATGAAGGCCAACTGACAATATGTCGCAGAGTCGTGGGGGGGTTTATTCCCTGAACGTCCTGTATTCGCATCATACGTGTCGGCTGGCGCAGGATTGCTCTGGACCCATGTAACCCAGAAACGTCCTGCGTCCGTCTCGTGCTTCTTTTAACATCATTTATAAACGTCAGAACGAAGCCGACACATGAACGAAATTTGGCAGTGAGATTTGTGCAACGAACCGCTCGAGTTGTAGATAATCGTTAAGGATGTACACGCACATAGTTGTGGTTTTGTGTATAAATAATAAACATACGTCCTCACTCACTCTGGTTTCCCGGCTAGAAAATAAGTCCAAAGCATTCCGTGATAAAAACTTAATGGCATCGGACTGACGTTTCGACGAAATACACGAGTCTTGAACTGCTATTTACAAACAAAGCTTTGTGATGCTGCTTGCACCTTTGGCAGCAGTTTTGTTAGCGTTCGGTTCTATTTGCACTCGTTCAGTGTCGAAACACAAGGAAATTGAAAGTGTAAACAGGCTATAAAAACTTCATGCTTTGTTGTATGTGGAAAGAAAGTCTTATAACAAGTCAATACCGGTACGGCACGTTTCGATACAATGTTTTGTGTTACACTTTAGAATTGGTACACACGTCTTGAGCAAAAAGCATTCGATTTATTATTTGTCGAAATATAAACATAAACTGCCAATTTACGTACAGTATGTTTATGATTTAAAATTTAATTTATGTGACAAATATAATTTATGGTTTTGTTGCAAAATTGTTGGGTGCATATTTACAAAATCTATAATTAACTTACACAAGTGTACTGTTTGTAAGTACCAGATTTACTGTGTAATGTAAGTACAGTGAATTTGTTCTGTCAACCGTCGTCACATTCAAGCCTTTGTCCAATGCGACGATTGCACAAAACCAAAACTAAAACATAAATAAATAGGAGGTACAATGGGAACAATTTTCCTGCAACTGTCACTTTGAAAATTAAAAACTACTAGGAATAAATCTAAACTTACGGTTTTTTAAATACCGGTTTATTGACGTTACGAAATTTGTTTGCTTGCTTGAAGAAACAGAAACACTCCAACAAGGTTTGCTTTCTCGGTCAGTCTAAAATTAGGTTATTAATTAGTTTATTTAAAAATTAAACGCTTGCACGCACAAATCACTGTTTGATGAACAACAAAAAACAAGAGTGTGTAAAAAAGGATAACGCCGTTCGCTGTTGATATACAAAAAGCTTAATTGCCGCTTTTTTCAAGCAAACAAAATTGTTTATCGTTGGCACACAAATCACAAACATTATTCGAATGCCATTGAAACTGGCTTATCCGATTAATTAAAAATTTGCTATGCCTAAATGTTTGAAATTCCAAATTTTTGGACAGGAATAAAAATTTAATTAATGCTGAAACAAAACAAGGTGGATGGACCATGGAAAGCCATGGCCAATTATAAAAATGTCATTAGTTAGTTATGTAATGACAAATTTCTTTTACTCCCACAACATTTCATTAAACAAGGACACTGAAGCGGCGGAGAGTCGCTTGAGACGTTACTTTGTTAGTGAGCGCGTTGCAGACTTTGATCATTGACATTAAAATTGTAATTCACGCGCTCTGCAAAAAGTAAATCCTTATCTTTTTACTGCAAATTGTAAATATAAAGGTTTTTTTATAATACCAAAAAAAAAATATTTTTTGTTGATTTCAGTGAAAATATTGATATTGTTCCTAAGAAGGCCACAAATGTACATAGGCCTTACTATGAACATTAACAAATAATGAAAATATGAATATTTAGTTTTAGTATTGATAAAGAATATTAAACTTTTTCATTTTGACCAAATAAATATTTTTTTTGGCCTTCTTAGGACCACTTTGGTCTTACAATGAGCGGCTATAAAAAAGCCAATATAGGTAAATACAGAATTGTTATTGATGTAATAATCATGATTATAATTTTTAGATAATATCCATTAATATATCCTTACTTATACGATGTTGTACAAGTAATGTATGTTGAGTTTCTTATAGCATTTAATCTTTAGTTTAAATGAAAGTGCTTTTTATGTAATTTTAGTAAGAATAAATAATATTGGCCTTATTTGGAGCGTTGTTCCTTGTAAGGCCATGTGGAAGATCTTTATAAAAATTTAATAAGAGAAATAGTGAGAACATCTAGAATAAAAAAATACCAATAAATAAATATGTTTGTTACTAATTTGTTTAATTAATTTATCCAGTAAATGATCTAGAAAAAACTGGTTAATTGTTCAAGTGGCCTTCCATGGTCCACCCACCTTATTTAGAACTCAATTCTATTTATATTATCGTACAAAAACACGTTTTAAACGTCAGTAGTTCAATAAGTATCTGTAAATCATGAATTTATTTAGACATACCTTTAATTATTTATTCAAATGCATTCTACAGCCGTTTATCGTAAGATAAATAAATAAACGTAACATAAATCCTTTTTGTTAGTGTTGGAGCGTCTGTTTTTTGTTGTGATGCAAGACTATATCGGAACGTTTCACCTTCTACTCGTTGCTTTTAATATGTTTTTTTCTCGTTTCGAGAAAGCACGCAGGCCAGCCTGAAGTGGGCACAAAAGTTTTGGCAAAAAACTTTCTTTGAGTCGTCCCGATGCGATGCGTTTTACGAAAACATCAGGAGAGCGTTTAATTTTTTTCCATCTTGCGCGAGTTCGGACGGGGCGAGCGTTTTGAAAAGAACTTTTAATGCATTTTTCATTCATTGGGTTTCGAATTTAGTTCGCTCCCTTGAAATGTTTTTTCGTTTGCGACGCGTTCTCAGCTTGCTGTTTGCTCTCTCCACGCGGATTATATACGCCCGTTTTTTCCCACGTCTTTCATTTTATTATATTGTAAGTTCTTCGCGTGTCTTTCGTAAATTTAGCATTAAACAGCTCTGCAAAGAGATTAGACGACTTCACAAGATGTCCATTTAAATTAATGTGCTTCGAGAAATATAAGTAGAATAAACATAGCGTAGAAATCTTTACGAAAAAAGTGAATAAATATTTTATGTTTATTACAATGTAGTAAAGAATTTTATTAATACAGAAAATAAAAACATAATGATCATTAATGTATCAATTGCTTTATGTCATCATCAAAAACCACTAATCACTCATCAGTTTTATTTCGCAATCAATTAAAACCAATCGCCATTAGGAATATATATGATGGTTATCTCTCATATTTCGATTCTTTTCACGTTCGAGAACTGCGAGCGAAAGAAATCGTTCGAAAGCGGGCGGTTACGTGCGGCGCGAAGATGAGATTTAATTGAATGCTGAAACGAAGCACTTTCGATGCGAAAGAAGCATTCGAAGCATTCCCTTCTAGTCGCCCGCCTCTCGACGGCAAACTGCCGCCGCGATATAGTCATTCCTGCTTTGGAAATATAGATAGGTGTCCTTCTATTCCGCCACTCACCCCTCCCAGTACTCTAAAATATCGATTTGGTAGACATTCCATAGATATGAGAATATTTTCCCGAACCGCAATACGCTCACTGTAAAGAAATCAATTAAAATATCATTTAGATGAGCGTTTTCATTTTTTATGATATTTTTTATCGCCTTTCAGGCGACGTCAAGGATTAACCGCGCGAATGAGTGAATGGCAGCACATTCTCGGTTGGTTTTCGGTGTGAATCGTTAGAGCGCAAACACGACCACACACTGTGCTGAAGGACACTGACAATATAACTCCAAATTAAAAAAAACTAACATTAAAGTTAACTCAACGATAAATATGTTTAGTCATTATTTAATGTAAAACTAAACTAAGTATGAATTTAATTCGAAAGATTGTTAAGCCACGGTTTGTATATTAACTTTTTTTGTTCAAAACTGATAATAAAAAGACGACGTGAATAATGATGTTGTGCCGTTATGGTGGTACGGTAGAAAAAAATAAATTGCCTTTACAGTTTACAGTTCACAGTGTTCAATGTTCACCCCCCAGTAATGCTTGCTTTGTGTCTAATTTATAATATTCAGCGTGACTGCGGGCGTGGTGTTTTGTTTTCGTTTGAACGCGTTGTCACACATCGCGCAAAACAGGTTTTATCGCACCAACGACGTAATGAATTACGTTTGACGTGTGAGCCACCGCGCTGAATTAATACGCTGGTCGGCAACGAATTCGCATATTTTAAGTGCGAGACGCGCGCAATATGATGCGTCGACAACGTTAATTCACGGCTATGTCGATGACGCGCTGTTTACCCCTTTTATCACTCGCTTAAAATACCATTTCAACCTCGTTCGTATTGTGTGTTTTAATTTAACGATGTGTAGGCTTTATTAAATATTGTTTTAAGCGTACTAAAATTACGTTTAGCTAAAATATGTCATTTGAAAAATTGCGGTTCATCCACCATTATCATTTTATTACTTTATTACAACCTAACCTAACCTAACCTAACCTAAACTAAACTAAACTAAACTAAACTAAACTAAACTAAACTAAACTAAACTAAACTAAACTAAACTAAACTAAACTAAACTAAACTAACCTAACCTAACCTAACCTAACCTAACCTAATCTAATCTAACCTAACCTAACCTAACCTAACCTAACCTAACCTAACCTAACTTAACCTAACCTAACCTAAACTAACCTAACCTAACCTAACCTAACCTAACTATACCAAACCTAATCTAACCTAACCTAACCTAAACTAACCTAACTTAAACTTAACCTAAAGAACCTAATCCTGAGATCCGAAACCCGACGTGAAGGGAAAGAGTGTAAATCACGCTGGCCGCCCCAACCCTAAAAAAACCCAACCTAACCT
>JARJDS010016689.1:0-23965 GCA_030264155.1 Atheta pasadenae | reverse complement strand
CGGCCGCCCCCATTCCCATAGTTTAGGCGCCCGCCCCCGGGAAAGTTTTATTTCGGCTTTTGCGGCTTTCCTATGCGTCCTAGGGGAAAATGATACACAGATAAAAGATGGAGAATGGACAGGCGCACATTTCGTCTCATAAGACGGGAATGGGGGCGTCCCAGTGAGAAATAAATAAATATTACAACTTTTATTTATAACACATTACCTAATCTCCCGTTAATAAAAAACTCATGGAAGAAAATATATAAATGCAGAAAATTTTGAAAAGAAATTAATTACAGTTAAAGATTAATACTTGAATAGTTAATAATTTGTTTAAATAAATTGATAAATTTAATTGGAAACTCTGAACAAAAATTGCAACGTACCAAAAATTTAATAAAAATAGTTCATCAATCCAGCACGGATGGCGCTGTTAATTGGAAACTCTGAACAAAAGTAGTAACGTACCAAAAAGTAAAAAAATTAGTTCATCAATCCACCACGGATGGCGTTGTTACTTGGAAACTCTAAACAAAAATTGCAAAATACCAAAAGTTAAAACATGTAGTTCATCAATCCACCGCAGATAGCGCTATTAATCGGAAACTCTGAACAAAAATTGCAGCGTACCACAAATTATAAAAACTAGTTCATCAATTCACCACGGATGGCGCTGTTAATTAGAAACTCTGAACAAAAATTGTAACGTACCAAAAACTAAAAAAATCAGTTTATCAATCCACCACGGTTGGCGCTGTTAATTGGAAACTCTGAATAAAATTCGCAACGTACCAAAAAGTAAAAAAATTAGTTTATAAATCCACCACGGATGGCGGTGTTAATTGGAAACTGAACAAAAATTTAAAATTGATTAAAAATTTTAACTTTACTGGAAATGTAATAACAACATCCTACGGGAGCACAACTTTTGCATATGTTATTTGATATTTCCCATAGTTTAGGCGCTAATTCACGTTACTTTTATTTCGTTCAATCAAAACTTATTTTAATATGGGAACTACGGCACAGAACTTCGGTGGCTTAACCCCTAAAAATATTTATTTTACATCACACTTACTTATAAAACTGAGGTTAGTCCAGAGGTTAGTCTTAAAATTGGTTGTGTTTTGTTTTGAATGTTAATACTGCATTTATTACTTTCAACATTTAATAACATAATAAAATGTAATGAAACCAAACAAACATTTCAAATTACACAAACATTTATTTCAATATGTTTTGCATTAAGAAATAAATAAATATTACAACTCTTATTTATAACACATTACCTAATCTCCCGTTAATAAAAAACTAATTGAACAAAATATATAAATGCAGAAAATTTTGAAAAGAAATTAATTACAGTTGAAGATTCATACTTGAATAGTTAATAATTTGTTTAAATAAATTGATAAAAAAACAAAAATGTTTACCAAACGTAAGTTAAAGATTTTATTTTTCTTCATTTATCTTTATTTTGTTTTTTTTTAACTATTTTTTTCAACTTTTTTTATAGTAATTTGTACTTGTGCATATCTAATCTTGGTAACCATTGTTATTCAAACCAAAGCTTATAAAGAATGTAACTCAAATGGGTGTTTAGGTAAATGTCCATCTCATAACGATGTTGATTGTGTTTTCTTACCAAATTGTGATTGTACCAAGTTTTGTAAATGCGACAATGGAAAACAACTCGTATTTCATTGTCCAGATGGTTTAGTATTTAATAACAAATTACACGTTTGTGATTGGCCCGAAGACGCCGAATGCACGTCCACGTGTGAAAGCAGTGAAGAATCTAGCGATGAAACTGGTGAAGAACACAACAGTCTTGAAACCAAAGGAGGTGGTCATGGATTAGGAGGTGGAACATTTGGCGTGAAGAGTATCAGTTCATTTATACTTTAATGATTGTTGATTAATTTTCATAAATTAATTACTTTTATTTCCATATGCCAGTAATATTTTTATTTTAGTTGTTTTTAAACCACAACAAAGAAAATAAATACAAATCAAAACATGTTTCGATTGGAAACAATTGTTTCTTTTTAAAATGTTTAAATGTACAAAACATAAAAAATAGATTTTATTATTAATGCTCAACTTTTCAAGGTAATCAACTAATTATAGTTGTAGATTCACACAATCACACAACTTGTACTCATATTTTCCATTACATTACTGTACACATTAGTTTTGAGTTGCGATTCTACGTGTACTCACCACACAACATACCTACATTTGTTGCTATTTTATAAATATTTTCAACTAACAATCAACACAGAATAACAAGTAGCACAACTGTAAATTGAATTGCAGTCCTCAATCAATAAAACAACAGCAACAACAACAAGACAAGTAAGACGCAGAAGAAGGCAGAAGTGAAATGAAAAGTTAAAGTGCCAAGTTAGTAGTTGGTAGCAAGTCAGAGAAGAAAGTGAGAGTTGATATTAAATAATCACAACACGATTGATTTCGTTGTTGTAGTTTAGTTGTCGTTTGTACTTCCATGAAGCAAACGCATTAAGAAGTTTAAGTTTTTATCTTATCGATAAATATTATCAAGGTTAATCGACAAGATAAATATTGATTTTAAACCAACGTGTATAGTACACAACGGAAAATTATTGCCTTTGAGTGATTTAAGCGACAAATAGTTACAGAAACATACTAAACACGACGACATCATGCATAAAAGTGAGGATGTTGTATCAACTAATGTTGAAATGGTAAGTTTTTATTAATTTGTGTTTAATTTCGATAGTTTTTTGACGAATGTAACTTAGTCTTGTTATTATCTATTATGTTATCTTCTGTTTTAGGTCACTAATGGTAATAACAACGTAAATCCAATTGGTAAAAAGGCTAAAAACAAAGTGATAATGATTGCTTGGAGTACGGAAAAGTCGTACACGTTTTTGACTTTGTCTGTTTGTTTCATTGCGTGGGCTTGTATTTTCTTTCCGTTGTTGATTTATTGGAATTTGTAAATGTCCGTAAGAAGCAATAGGATTTAATATGTTAACTTTAAATAATGTAATTAACTCAAACTCGTAATCTCTGTATCATATAAAATTAACTACATAGTTTTGAGATTAATGTTGTAAATGTATACAATGTTTACAAAAAAGAATAAAAAAAACATCAAAATATTTACCATAAAAATTTAATTTATTATCTTGTATTTTATCAATGACAATAATATTAGCCATTAAACAATGTCTTATTACAATGTTATTTTTTATCTTAACGTAAAGCAAAATTAAAATCACCAAATACATTCATTTATTAAAAAAGAATCACAAAATACGTTGTTAAATTAATTGAAATTGTTAAAATGAATCATGTTGGTAAGTTTAATTGAGGAAATAATTAAAAATGCCAAGAATAAAAATATTTTCTCTTCATTTGGTATTTTTCTTTTTAGGAAATTTTAAAATCGTTTATGGATTGTTATTTGTTTGTATAACATTTATTTCCGTCAATTGTTTTGATAGTACTTATAGCGATAGTGTGGAAGAAGAACGACAACAATCGAATGGATGCCAAGGCAATTGTCCTGTTTTCCAACATGACAATCCAATGAAACTTCTTCCCCATCTTGATTGTGACAAATTTTGCAAGTGTAATTGGGGATCGTCGGTAATAATCGATTGTCCAGATGGTTTAAAGTTCAATTACAAACAAAACGCGTGTGATTGGCCAGAAAACGTTGTGTGTTTGTGGTATAAAGATGAATATTCCGATTCATATTTGGATTATTCAAGTGTTGCCAGTGACCAATCAGAATATTGGAAACCACCTTATAAACAACCTATTGTATTTTATTTTTAATTAATTTAATATATTTACATAAACAAAAAGTCATTATTTGCAATAACAGTTATAATTACAATTAAAATACACTTAGACCTATTGATCAGCAAAATAATTACAAAGTAAAAAGTCATAGATATCACACAAGAATGTACAAGTCGTGGTTGGCGGCGTATGTCACAATATATCTAGTTTGCTAAGCGTGGAGTAGATAATCGCCCAGACAATGAGGGCGACGATAGTGACAAGTAGAAAGATGGTTTTGCTCCGATGCCAAGGACTACCGCGCAGATCGGGCGCCGTGTAACGTTCTCGCGCACGCTGACACACTTCCGGTCGACAGGATGTCGACTGGCCGGAATCTTGTTGCTGTCCACCACTGCCCCCAGAACCGCCCGAAGCACCGGCGCCACCGGAATATGATGGCGCTGTGTTTTGTCCTGCGTCGTCGTCTGCGTTCGAGTTGTTGTTGTCTTTTTTATGATGCTTGCCGAATTTGCTACCGAACTTGTTGGATTTGTTCAGGTCCTGATTTAATGGTCCTTTGGCCGCGGTGGAGTTTTCAACTAAACTAAGCTCAGTGCCTTTTTCCGGATCTTGACGGTAGCCAGCATTGTCCATCTAGAAATAGAAATTTGGTTTTTGAAAATTACTTTTCTGCACAAATATACCAAAAATAAAAATAACTTTATTTCACGGTTGTAAATTGACTTACAAGGTTAGTAAACATTCAATTATTAACAACACAAATTTAAATAAAAATAAATAAACTCATAACTTGTATTGGCTTTTAAAGTGAACATTTCTACAACAAATACATACACGAAATAATTTTGCTGTTTTATGTCCCATTTCCCATAAATACTCCATGGTGATGCAACCCAAAACACATTAACTTAAATTTTTAGGTTATAATTGAATTAGGTTTGTAAAAAACTAAATTGTCACACGTTGCCAACATCACTTAAACATTATTTAAAATAGATAAAATTAATATTTTTACGTCATTTAATTTGTTGTTAAACATTGTTAATTTTTGAAATTTTTAATTTTTCAATGATACACAATTGTTACAATTTGAAAATATAAATCAAATTCCACACATTGCTAATCACAAGAAGCACACGGTTGTCACACGTATGATACATGTCGACAATTCATTCGCAATTGAATGAATTACAATCCCACCACGCGGTTGGCATACAAATTTAGATTGTTTATGAACTGTGCAACCACAATCAAGCGTGGTTTCGATACCGATACGTGTAGTTAGTCGTTAAAATGATAAGAATACCTCAAACGACGTCGCCAATATGTATTGAGAATTATAATTGCATTTATCAACTGCTTTGATTGCGTAGCGGTTGAATTGTTGACTTAAATCGCGATAAAATTAGATATGATTGTTATTATCAAAACAAATACCAATAATTATCATTTTATTGAGAATCACATCATTTTTAATATTTATTATAAACAAACTTGATTTATTGTAAAACTTATTTTCAATAACGTATATGTATTTGATAAAACGTATAGTTTTGAACGAAAACTACAAAAAATGTTTTTGTTAAAGTAATTATGGTTGGAAATAAACAACAAACTAACGGACAATATTTTTACAAAAACAACTAATATATTTATTGTTACACGTTTCAAAAAATTCACTAACATTTAAATACCTTTACAACTAGGGTTTGTTGCTCAACCAATTGTTAGCGTCGCACTTTCACTTAACATTCCACACCAATTCAGACTTGAAATCTTTATTTTTCTCCAACCACACAAAAGCACAATTTCTTGCCGAATAAATATTCACTATTTGTATTTGTTGCTTGCCTCTAGACTTTATTATCAAACATCAAGCACATAAATGAATAAAGGAATAAATGAATACACGGTAATTATGTTTGCGCTGCGCCGCAATGCATCAGTGAAGTGAACAAAGCGTGGAAAATAAAATAGCAAACGTGCCAAACCATCAAATCCAGCTAATACAATTTTAACTTTACACCATAACAACTATCACAATTATGACAATCCACAATGGGTAACAATGAGAAATAGTTGAATAACTGAAGATGACGTCAATGTTTGACCAAAAACACAATTGATTTAAATAGATAAATAGATAATGTTGTTATTGATGTTTTGGCGCAAGTATTTTAGCAAAACAGTTTGTTCATATTCGCATACCTGCACAATACAAATTGATAATAATAAATTAGAGTGTAATTTATGTAATTTATGTTGTTTTACAGTTTACTGTTAGGTTTAAACTAATTAATTATTATAACTCATTAAAAATGCACGGCACGGTGATTTAATTTTAAACTATTAACAGTTATAATTTATTTTATTTTAAATTTATTGTTAATATTTTTATTTAAAAAAAAATTAAATACACTTTTTAGTTTACGATTTGAGCGGTACATTTGAAAAATAATTGATTTGACTTTACTTTTAAAATTGTATTTTACATGTAGGCAACTTAGCATACACTCAATCTTTAATACAAACTAATCCAAACTAAACTTAACACTTTTAATTAAAGTCTTAAATTTATAATTTTAGATTGGCTAGAGCTGCTAGTGATGCAATACTAGTGTTAATTATTGAAATATTGTTTACTTACAACTTTATGAATGTGCAAAGGTTTAAAAAACGGAAACATCTTCGTCTCGTGCGTTTTCCGTAGGTCTTGAAGGTATTCAGACTCGCATCACCACACATTTTGTCTTTTGGGTTGATAATTTGTACAAGACATTCGCATTTCGGACCGAGCACCCTTTGTCCGAAATGTCACACATGTCACTTCATTTTGACTGACATTCTGGATATAATTATTGTAAATTATAGAGATAACAATTATTAAAACACTTCAACAACAACTGCACAATACCAAATTAAGTCATATTTCAACTATCAAAACCAACAACATTGACAAGTTCAATGGAAATTTAAACCTCAAAATATTTGAATAACAAAAAACACAACAATCGTACACAAAGGCACACAAAAGTAGAATTAAAATACTTTAATTTGTAAATAAATAAATAATACATTAATCATTTCATAAATTAGAATTTTGTACAATTAGATATGTCAATTACACATATAAAGTTTAGTGACGAATAGAAAAACCAACAGCTGGTTTTTGTTTTAAAACAGATTCAGCAGCAAAAACGGCTTTATCAATCCTGGATTGGGGACTACCAACATTCTTAAGCCAAGACTTCCTGAAATTTTTAACAATTATTAGTTTTATTTGTATTACTTAATTGTTTTGAGGTTATGATGAATCATATGATGAACATATTTACATTTCAGATATTTTTGAAGGCATTCCTTGCATATTGCCCTGAACTGTTCCACTCTCTGTATTCATGCACCAACCACTCAAACCCAGTTTATCAGCTTGTTTTTGGGTGTATTTGCGAAAGAAAACACCTAAAATATAAATCATTAAATACATATTTTGGAAGAAACCTTAAAGTATTGATTCAATAATTTACCTTGTACACGTCCGTAGACTTCGAAATCAACGGAAATATATTGAGCACCACTGCTCATTGTGCTGTAAATTATAAAATACAATGATTTATTACAATGTAGAAGAAAATTACTGTATATTACAAGTAATTGTAAATTATGACTTTTATGTGACAAGTTTTTGTTATTTTATTGAGGACTATTATAGGCTACCTTATTAGCTTCTATAGTTATTGATTTGTTTAGTTTTATTACGTTTTAACTGGTTTTAACTAAATTAATTAACGATATAAAGATGGTAGGTTTTTTAGGTTATAAATTGTCAAAAGTAAAAATTTATTAATTATTTATGGCTTTGTGAAAATTTAAACTTACTCAGATGAAGAATCTTTCACAATATCGGATTCACTTGAGTTGGGAGTTGCCATAGTAATAAAAATCAAAAAACAACCAAAAATTGTAAACAATTTCATGATTTCATTACGTATATGTTTTGGTCGTTTTCGTGTTGTCTGACAAAATAACGAAAATACAAGATACATAATTTACTTTTAAATTAAATTTATTAATAAATGCACATATAATATTTAGAATTTTGTATAAATTTTGTGTAAATTGACAAGAATCTTTAACAACGCTTTAACAATAAATGATAAATGCAAATTTATTCATACTTCACTATTTTAAATGTAGATGGGGCTGCGGGTACTGTTTTTATATGTAATAAAAAAATAAATTTTACAAGATTCAATTTTAAATAAATAAAATATGGTACAATAAATTATAATTTAATAATAAAATTTATGAATTAGTAGTTCATGCACTTGTTTTTATTGTTATTAATTCCATCTGTCAAAAATGACGTAACTCATCTGATTTTCGTCCAATCATAACCGAACACTCCCGAATGACGCACCAACACAACCAACAATAATATTCAGCAACGTACAACTCGCGAGCCTCGCAAATCCGACCACACAAATTTAACTCTCCCATAATCTTCCTATAAGAACTCGCGCTGGATTTCATATAAAGAGTGTAGTGCGGTGCGTATCGAATGTTGTTGTTTAGTTGCTTCAGTTCAGTGCGGACATGTCACGTACGCGGGACTCCTTCGCGCAATTAAACTACTGCGAGTGCTGTCAAATTCCTATAGAGCTGAAGCAGTGCAGGCAGTGAATCTGCGCTCGGACGCCCGCAGCACAACAGAACATAACGCAACAACACATAACATCAATTTGTTTCTGCTCACTACTGTGGTTGTGGCTGAAAATAGTGCAGACAAATTCGGGGCCGCAATAATAGACCAAAAGACAATAAACATGATAATTATGTCCGACGACCTGTCGAACATTGTGTCCGCGATCGTGGTGTTGATTTGCTTTTTTGGTATGATATTGTTCATTACAAGGTTTGTTTCCTTTTTATTATCTGTTAATCGCTTGTACATCTAGACACCAACAGACTTATAACTATAACTCCCACGTAGTTCTTATACTTCCATTGCGACACATCATCATTGTCAACATCAACATCATGGTTATCTGCATTGTGTTTCATTTGTTTGTTTGCTATTTCATTTGGATTGATTATTTTATATAAGATTATTGAAATTTTTATTAATTTGTACATATTATATTGTATGACTAACACGTTTTTTGAGTTTGTAAACATTTTGTGGCTATGGAACAAATAATTAGTAATTAAATTGGCTTTTTTGTTTTTAATTTAAAGTTTTGTGAAACTTTGTCTTATAATTCGTGTTAGTTATGCCATATTGCCAACAGTCCAGTCAACACAAGTCAATAGCCTTTCTCTCTTGTGTTTCTATCCATTACTGCAATGCAAATTTGCTTTACAATAAGTAACTTGCAATTGCCTAATCTTATGCTCAATAGAAGGCCGTGGATGTAGATAGGTTTACTTTAAACGAGAAATTGTTTTTGTATCGAAAATTTAATTTTGTAAATAATTTTAAAATGGATCGTATTATTAGCAAAATTAAGTTAAATAAAAATAATTTACTTATAGTGAGACAAAGAGGACTACAACAAAAATATGTTTAACATTTTACTCTAAAACATTTTGTATATTCAAACGATAAACTTGTTTTTGTTCGTCTTGTAACAACAGTCAAATTTAACAATGTAAATAAATAAAACTTTCAAATAAATTCAACAGATTATAGGTATATTTATATACCACATAAAAACTTTCGTTTTTATTTATAAGTAGCAAAATATTCACAATTAATCGTCATATTAATGACATAATTTTTGGGAAAAGTTTAGAAAAAGTTTGGTTTCTAACTATATATTATACTCTCACTTGTTTAACATAAAAAATCAGAAATTAAATCAGACGGCATAATAGTTTTATATCACTAAAATGTCGTTTAAGTAACAAAAATGTCTTGATGTTCTAGAGTGGCTTAACCAACCCTCCCTTACTAAACAATACACACCCACAAATATAAATTAAAATCAATTTTATCATTGACGTAATTCTTGAATAGTGCAAGGAAATAAATGAACATTAAATCATTAAAATGCGCGATATTTGTTCGTCGACCTTAAGTAAACTTGAGTAGGAATATTTTTTGCACAACGCTTAGATTAGTTACGCACTACATCTGTAAGAACAGGTTAAACTTTTCGGTGTAAGGCCACTTTTTTTTATTACTTTACTAGATTTTACTAGTATTTTCTATGTTGTATATTAAATTATGTTTCTGACATTCCAGAGGTTGAATTTGACAGAAAATTGTAAATTTAATTTATTGTGTTTCTTATATATATATATGACTGATTGATTGCTATCTCATAAATATGTATTTGCCTTTTGTATATACTTGGAATTTACTTTTTATTCATTTCCTCATTTTATTGACCACAAACAAACAAAAATAACGAAAAATAATTTGTGTATTCATATATCATTATGTACAATATGTAAATTAACATGTATGAAACATTTCATGTACTAAACTTTTATTTATTTATATATTTATAAATAAATAAAATTCATTGTTAATGGTCATTGGATAGTAATTAAAATGAATAACAATCGCATTGCTTGTTTGTGTTTGTTGACTAAATTTCTGAATGAAGTTTCAATTGTTTCTACTTCAAATCGACGAAATGCCTCTCGCTCTCTTTCTCTTTCTTGCACTCATTCATTCAGCCAATAGATGAATGATTGAATGACACGGAGACAAAAGACGAAACAAAATTTGTTGTTGTGAACAAAAAACGATTTTTATAGCTTCTGGAACGTTGGCGACGTGTGGAATTTGTGTGAAATTAGAGGCCTGCCGGCGAGAGTCTGCACTAATTCGACTGATAGGTAAATTGTTTTTGGTTTACTTTTTCGAACAAAATTATTTTTATTTTTTGTACCCAACATTTCATTCTTTTTGTTTACAAAATGTTGACATTCAGATTTTAATTTTATGTTAAGTTAGATGAAGAATAAACAATATAATAAACAAATGTTAATTAAAATTTGTAATATTTCAATAACTGACCTGATTATGTAAAATAATTATTGAGCCAATTACTACACAATGGTTTGGTATTGTGGTTAATAGTAAGGTACAATACAATAAGGTTCAAGGCCACTGAGTCGCATACGATACATGTTGCAACGCATGCAATCCGAACCAGACAAAAACAATCAAATGTGCACCGCATCATTTCGCAAACTAGCTTAATCGATCGATTTGCTAATGTTATAAAGATTGTCTTAAGAAGCCTGAGTACGGTTGAAACAAAGGCTGTGATTATGTTTGGTATTATTTGATTAATTGTAAAATGCGTTTTTACCTTTTTTCTATAATACAACTATAGATTGTTGTTACTTTGTTGCAGGAACATGATGGTGTTGCGCGTCCACGGCGACGATCTCGTATTCCATGGTCCTTTGCATCAGGTGGCGCCGAGGATTCCACAAATGAATATGATGAAGGTGCACATACCGTTTACGTTCAAATTGTTGGAAACTTCAAAATCCACATATTCTGGTGAGTTAACATTTACGTGTTAAACTATTCGAATTAATAATTGAAACGCCAATTTTACGTCAATGAAATTAAACATACTACGCATTAATTATTTCTTAACATATTCGAATTGATTGGATCATAATTACTTTCTAGAAAAAAATAAATTTTATAGAAATAAATAAAAACATGCATTGACGTAGATAAATAATTTCTTGTCGTGTCTTGTCTTGTCTTGTCTTGTCCTGTGTGTGGTCAAACCAGTTGGCGTTCTAAAAACGCTACGTTCTTAAATCCAATTCGAATATGAAGCAATAGATAGACAAATTCGTCATTGACCTTCGAGTTGAGCATCATATGTTGTGTTTCTTGGAGGCGTTACGCAATCGTCAACACACTGTCGCGCACAATAAATACACACGAACTGAAAAAAAAAACATTGAATATTACGATAGGTTATAATTCTGTATAATTTTTACGTTGGTATTTCATAAAACTGCCGGAAATAGATAATAATAAACAAAAAAATCAAATGAATTTAAACGCACAACTTTTAGAAAATCCCACAGCACAAATGAAACAAAAATTGTTTGTTTTGTTTCATGTCCTACTGGGAAAAACAACAAAAGAAGTAATATTGTTCGATTCTTTTTCATTCTTGGTTTTTTTTAAACTTTCGAGTTGGTGGTTTCGTACAAATAAACGTTTCCATTGACCGCCTTGTTATCGTTTTATATGCAACAAGAAAATCAAGAATAAAAGCAACTGGTTGCCCTTAACATTAATTATTGCGAAACTGGCGATACATGAATTGGTTGGTTCCAAACAGAACTTAAGTTTTCTATATTTATTTATATAAATTTCTTCGGTTATAACAAATGTGTCGCCGTTTATTTGTTATCTTATTTAATTTAAATTCTAAAAGAAATTGTTGGGTTTTTTTGGTATTTTTGGGTGTGTCGTTGTTTTCAATTATTTAGTTTTTCGAATATTTAACATATGTTGAAATAAAAATGTCCCAATTCATTTGTTTTGCATTTAATCCACACTTATATTAATCTCATAAAAATTCAAATTATTCACGTGCGTCAGTTTTTCAATAAACATTGTAACAATAGCTTTATTCTTTGCTTTACGAATTAATTACAAGCACTCTCCCCAGACGCTAATAAAATCTTTTGCGTTCATTGTTTCCGTCCATAAAATCCACGAAATATATAGTGTCGTCTTTGATGTTTGTGAGTGACACTGCTTAATTGTTTTAAAAATATTTTGCGTGTGTGGTCGGTCGAGCGTGTGAGGTGTTTTGCGGAAATTTAGTCATGGCTTGAAGGCGTGCATCCATCTGCCCCGAATAATAATGCGTCTTTCGTCACCAGCCGCCGCCAGGACAAGGTTTTCGGTACATTATCACAACGCGCAACGTTGATGGCGTCTACGTGTTGATGCTACGTGCCGGCACATCAAATCAACCTAAGGTTAATGATAAAATTACTGCCAACAAATTAATATATTAAAGTAATTGTAAATGAGAATCTCAAAAAAGTTTACATTTTAAATCAACTAAAATCATTTCGTTTTGTTTTTTTTAAAGTTTGCACAGACAGTGTATTAAGTGAATTAACGCATTAAACTAATGTGTGTCTATTTACACATGACATATTTCACATTCGGTCTTCAAATGTTGTTTTTTCGTTAGTTTGTTTGTTGCTGTGCATTGTCTCTAGCAACGCGGCGCGTCAAACCGGCGAGTTTATTAATCTTTGGCAAATACTAGGAATGTGAATATTCGTCAATCGCAAGGTTGGTGGCCAAATATTGAGCCGAAAATATTTTTTGATTAAAGAAATTAGTCATTGTTTGCACAAATGGTTAAAACAAAGAATACATTTATTTATTGGCGTGTTGGCATTTGTTATTTGTGTTTCGATTAAGGCTTACTATACTGAACAAAAATCTAAATACCGGTATTACCTATATTTGAAATTTTAAATATCGGGATTCCGATATTAAAAAGTTTACTAGTTATATTTTTACTTTACTAAACTCAGTTATTATATTGACTTGTTAACAAATAATATATGAAAAGAGCAGTTAGATACAAAAAAACGCGCAAGGAAAATAAAGTATGTATTAAATTCTATGTTAGATTTTACATAAGCACTAACGCGCAGTGAATGGTCAAAAGAGAAACTCAACATTGTGTCTACATACTGTAAATTCATGATGGCAGACTATATAGATAAGAACATGCCCTAGCAACGAGTAAGATTTTATATATTTTCATGTTTATAGTAAATATACATAGAGTCAACGCTGTGTCGTACACAATGCATTTTATGTATTGTCATGTGTACAGCAAATACAAATACATAACGCGCGGTGATTGGTCACAAGTGGGGGTCAACGCTGCGTCGTACACATTGTAAATTCATGATGGCAGACTGCATACACAGGCCGTTGCTAAGGGAGAAATCAACATACCCTAGCAACCTGTTCCAGTCCCCTTCCACTTCCACATGAATTTCAACCGTAAGATTTAATTGCTTGTTAAAGTATTTTATATATATTCATATGTACAGCAAATACATATTGTAAACACGCTGTGATTAGTCAGAACAGAAACTCAACACTGTATCTACTCTACATACTCTAAATTCACGATGGCGTTTAAATACTTCTCCAACAGCTTGCGAGCCCATCTGCTGATACTGAAGTATTTGTGAAAATTCTAGAAGTTAATGCTTCCAATAATTCTAATTCAATTACTGATTTTTGCTGCCAAAGAGTATCTAATATAAATGATTTGCATCATCTTGTAAGTAATTAATTTTATTTTAAAGTAGATTTATATTGTCCATAAATTCAATTTTTAGCAACTAATGCCATCAAAACTTACATGTTTGTCGCATTTTTTTATACATACCTATTTTAAATATATTGACTTTTAAATTTATTAATATTCTTGTTTTTTTTTTTGTACATTTCGTAGAATTTAATTTAATGCCGATTTTATAATTCTTTCTGAGATTTTTCTTGTAATTGCAATAAAATTAAAAATTAATATCGCCAGCTACGTGTGACCTTGCACGTACAACATGGCGTGAAGATAGTTTTAAGCGATAAGAAGTTTAAACGGTGTGGAGTTTTAATTGTTAATGATTTATTGATTTGTATACGTCAATTAATTTTATCAATTATTATCTTACCGGATAGTGCTAGACCATGGCAGGTATTAATAAATCATTTTGTGGCACACCTTTTTAGTGTTTTTTTTTTCAATTTAAGTGTCTTACTACACCATTTCAATGTAATATAAATGTTGTTTTTTTTCGAGTTTGACGCATTTAAACTGTTTCATTGAAGTTCGTCATAGCTTTTTAATTGAGTTAATTTTTACTACGCATGGAAATATAACCATAACAACTTAAAATCGGGTGTGAATGGAGTTTTGTTTATTATGAATTATTTTTAGGTTAAAATGTGATCGGTAGTATTGTGTTGGGGAGAATCAAAGATGGATACAATCAAACTTGTAAACATTTTTTGGAATCTAAACAAGTTGTAATATTGCATCCACCAAGTTTAAAGTTAATAAAAATTTTCAATTAAATATAAATCTAGGATACGACATCTTGCGTCACACACCGCGTTGTCCTCGAAAACCTAAGCGTCTAAAGAGTTCTGAGACTAAATCGCTCAACAAGAAACGCAAAGAAATTAAAGTATGTAACTCGGGAGTCACGGAGAGACACAGACCTCAGCAGGTTGTATGCCGCAGCGCGCCAGCAGTCGCCATAGCGGCCGGAGATTCAGTCGTCGGCACTCGGCAATAATATTACAAAATTGCGGTCACCATTTACGCAACGCGCTGTAATAATTTCAACTCGACTTGACTTAACTCAAACTCAAGAACCGTTTGTTTGCCACAGCCAGCCGAGTCAGTATATGGGTATTTCGTTTCATACACATGAAACGCCATTTTGCCTAGTTATGTCTTCATGGTCCCGCGCTATAAAATAAAACACACGGCATAGAGAAAGTGAAACTGCATCTCTTGGATTCGCTTCGTGAACTTCTCATCGTGTGCAGCACACTCTGTATGTGTTGCACACATTCCAAATTTTAACCCACTAACGGTTATTTTGATCTAAGATTAGAATAATCGACAAAATACAACAAAAAAAAAACAGTTTACAACAAAACCGTTTACAGTAAAATGGTTTCGAACAGAAAGGTTAAGAGTTTCATACTTAATTCAAGTTATAATGAGTGATATTTGCTCAATTTTTGTTTCATGTCTCTTAAGTCAAAGTCCTTAGTTTGCAAATGTTAATTAATAATACTTATTTAGCGTAATTAAGTTGAGGAATGACTAGTAATTTGTGTCTTACGTTATGTTTTTTGTTTTTTTTTTCTTATTTGTTTGTTTATTTGTTACTTTACTAAGAAGTGTTAAAATGTTAAGAATATTTTTTCGGTTTTTTAACTTTTTTATTAGGATTTAATTATATTAAGACCACAAATTAACATTAACGGAAGAGATAACATTTGTAATACTAACAAATATAATTATTAGGTGTTCGGCAATTAAAACAATTAAATTTTGTAAACAAATTGCAGATTACAGTTAGCAATTATTTTTTTTTCAATACGTATTTCAAAACATCCCTTTAATGTTGAGGTCATTTATTTTCTATATTAATAACTGGAAATTGATAATATTTAATCTTTAATAAAATAAGAAATAAATTTTAAATGAATACATTACAACGCCATCTTTGGAGCTTCCTAACTGCAAAACTAGCCATTAAATTTGCTTTGACCAACGGGGAATTAAAGATAATTACATTTTTATGAGACCTATAATTCTGAGATCTGTGTTTAAAGGTTAAAAACGGAAATTCAGAAAAACTTGTGGAGTAAATGATTGCAAACACAAAAACAGGTGTAAAAATATCTATTTACGTTTTGTTCAAACAATAATCATGTTTTGTATTTGATATAAACACAATCCCAATGAGGAGAAGGCTTGCTTGCTTGCGCTGAGGCAACTTGCGCAAACTAAGTTAAAATTATATGTAATCATGTTAACCACCAAGGACATTCCCGACATTTTATAACTTAAAAAACCTACACGTATCTACGAACAATTGTAAATAACTACACCAACCAGTGGGTACACACCGCATGTACACACCTAACAAATAAATGTTTGATTTGCCAGCGCAAATTCAGTGGCAATATGTTGCGCAAATAAGGAAATTAAAAGCGATTCGCACGTGAAAATTCGATTGCACACACTCAGTATCTTTATTATTATCAACGCATAGATTGTTTATTTGTTTTTCTGCAAAGTTGAAACAAGATGAGTTCACACTTGAATTGATGTGTTGTATTTTTCTATGTTTCTATTTATTAATGTATTTGCTGGTTGTTTGGTGCAATTCGAGACGGACGCCGATTATGTTGTTATATAGAATATGTAAATATTTAACAATGCAGGAAATATTGATTTTAATGCCAAGGATTGTTGAGTTGCTCACGCGCGCGCTCTAATGACTGTTTAATGATGTTAATATGGTTAATAAATTATTGTTTACAGAGTTGTATGGTGTTCAACATTAAGGCGTCTGATAGCAGACTGTAGTTTTTACGTTTATTTTTGTTTTAACATAATTTATTTAAAAAATTGTTACGCCATTTTTAGAACGTTGTCTACACGAAGTTAGTTATTACATTTAAGCCAACATTTTACTTCAAATAAACAATATAATAATCTTTCAATCCCCCGTAAAGCTTATATTTGTAAAAGTATTCATTTATTTTTAATACTTTTTTTTGGTGATGAAAACAAACATTTTGTTTTGTTACAGAAATTCAATATTCCGTATCCAGTCAAGTAAAATACAGCGTGCAAGTATTTTGGGGAGTGAACATAAAAGAATTACATGTTTTTTTGTGGAGACCATGGTCAGCCCTGAGAGATATGGCCCTAAACGGGACGATGCTTAAAGGACATTATCAACAGCCAGGCCCAACGTTACAGTAAGTCATCATCATCATCATCATCATCATCTGTTTGCAACTGAATATTTAATTTTAATATTCCTTTGTGTTTCCAACAGAAAATCAATACATTCAGACGAAACTATCAAATTAAGCCTTCCAGCACCATTAGATTTAGGCACACCTCCAAGGCTATGTTATCCTCTGGTGATATTCCTAATGCGCGTAGAACCAGAGGGTGAATTACATCCAGATGAAACTGTCGCTCTAATTAACGTGGTGCACATCAAGGACTCGGTGTGCACACTACCAACAAGTATACTCGCCCAATATTTAAAGCAAGCCAACGGACAACTATCCTGTTTAAAACAACTCTATCTAGCTACCGGCAATCCAGGTGGATATGAAGACGATGGCCACATACCACTAACCCTAGCTGAACCAGTTGGGGGTGGCGGTTTGGGACAAGCGATGGTTTGTCCAACTGGCGAAGAAGCCGGTGGTGGGATGTGGAATACGAGCGGTGAACAATTATGTGTTGTGTGTCAATTCTTTCCATTGTCACGTGCGTTATTACCCTGCAGGTATGCAACCAACTATTCATTAGCTTTAAAAGTGTATGGAAAGTTACTTTAATGTTTCGCTTTTTCTAGACATACGTGCATCTGTGCCAGCTGTTTTGATAAATTGGAACGATGTCCGATGTGTCGTGGACCAATCAAAAGTTACTTTTGCATTCGCGGTGAAGAGTACATGCCAATGCAATCGTCCAAGATCACACCGGAGCACGGCCCGCTTTACAATTGGTTGGATAATCTGAACGATCGTATCATTGACTTCCTCGGTTTTCAGAGGTAACATCACGAATGCTATGAACGATGTCAAATTTGTACGTATGCTATAGATTTTAATGAAACTTATGTGATTACTACCTTACTATTTCACTATCTACTGTTAACTTTCAAGATGAGTGCGAATTTGAGAAAGAACTCGTAATCGACTATGGAGACGCTAAGCGTGTTCGGAACGAAATGTAATTCGTAGATTTAGCGTAACTGTGCGCGAGCTGCACTTATTATATTTTAATATTTATCTGACTTAAGCCTGTGATAATGTAAATAAAATTGGTATATATGATTAATTTGTTGTTTTTTATTGTCATTGTAAACTTTACAATTTCAAATCATAACAAAACTAATAAATCTTATTTTAATTTCCATCTAAACTATGTGGTACGTATTAACACAACATTTATTTATAACATTTACGAACTTTAAAAACTATGAAAACCAATCTGCTGTCATCGACCCAAACAGAGCCGCAGCCCCTGAACGCACGCTGATTTCTTGTTGTTTCCTCGGTTTTTCTTTAGCACTCACCTAGAAATCATTTAAGAAAAGCATTCGTTAATATTCGAAAGTCTCACAAATAATTGTACTGTTAGTATGCAACACAAACAACACCGTTATTCAGTTTTAACGCACCCAACTTACAGCTTAAACTTAATTTGTTTGTCCTACAAGTTTAAATAAAATATTAAATAGTTTTGTAAAGTTGGTTGTTTCACAAAAATGTGCCGTTAAATAAAACAACAAATTACCTTTGTTTCAATCGAGGGCAAACTTGATTTGGTGAGAGGCGCCGTCACCGGCAGTAACATGAACCATTGATTGTTTGCTGGCGTACTCAACGCCAAAATCGACGGATCTTTTTCGTGTTCTTTGTTCTTTTCCAACAATCCCAATGACGCTAATTGATTAGAAGAGGGAAGAAGACAACCATAAATCACCTAGTTAACAAAAAATGTAAGTTACGTTAAGTTACTAAATGTTTACAACACAATTATTACTACCTGTGTTTGCAACGCATTCTGTCTAACATTGTGCTGCAAATAATTATAAAACACATCCAAATCAAACGGATCCACAAACGAACGGAATTTATTACAAACATCTTGTGATCTTTGCACCAATTCCATATTTTCGCGCGGTACAGCCAAAGTCGTTAAAAATTTGACGTCAAACAAAAACTGTAACGCTTGCATTTGATTCAAATCAGTTTTCATTAACAATTCATACTGGTTTAGAATACTCAAAACATTTTGTTCCAAAAACTTTAAATGAACTTGTTTTGGTAAAGTATGCGGAAACAAAGCGTTTAACATCTCGGTCAACGAATCCAAAACTTTCGCCAAGGAAATACTACTTTTCATAGGTATTTTAATATTTGATTTGAACACGCACTCATCGGTTTGTTCCTGGATTTCTATTGTATCCCATTTCTACAAAACAAAAATTGTTAATTTTTCGTTGTTACACTAAAAATGATAACTACTCACACATAAAATGGTTAATATTTTACTTGTATCAGTAATATCAAACGATTCTGTTAACTTTAATTGTAATTTTTCATTACAATGAAATATCCAATTATCCCAAAAATGCATTGTAACCTTATTAATGTCATTACAAACTATTTCCCACTCATCGGATGATTGATTACAACTACAGCACTTAGTAAAACTCGGACATAAACTTGTCAACGACGTTAAAAACCGTGAACACACAATTGATTTAGTTACGTTTTCCTTCGTAACTTCATTTTCTAAATGTTTAATCAATCTAAAACCCATAAAAACTCGCAATAAAACGAATCAACTTACTAATATAATAAAAAGAACATACTTATTCACACTTTTCACACACTCCAGCTTCAAATGCCCCTCCAATTTTTCTCTATCAACATATTTTTTGCTATGAACACCTTGACTAGAAATTCGATCAAAAAAATCATCTTCCTTCCTGTATTCCGTCCCATAAAGGTACAGAGATACATCTTGTAACAAATCCAAATACCCAGCATCAAGATTTTCACATAACTTCACTATAACAGGTGAAAATCCTTTGGTTTTCATCGATAAGACACGATAATCATCGTTTGAATCATTATCTTCCCAGATGTACCAGCGTAAATCGCTTTCTATCTTATTTGATTTCGATATTCCATTTAAAACTTTAGTCATTTCAGTGTTTAACGTGTTTGTGCACTCACTTATTTTGTTAGTAATTAAATATTGCACTCGCTTAGTCATTAAATCTTGAAAGAAATAATACCAAACATCGAAATTGCGTGTTAGATTAATTTCATCACAAATATCTTCCCAACCTTGAGGCATATCAATTTTCAAAGCTTCTTCACGAATTAGTTGTATACCTTTGACTGAAGAAACAAGTGGTAAATGTTTGCACAACCCTCTTTCAACACTTAGTGTTATATCAGTTAATAACATTTCAACCAAGCTTATAGTTTCTTGGTCAGATTTACTGTTTGATAAATTGCTATTAACATTTGCACATTTAGGTCTAAACTCTTTAATAATTTGTGGAATGTACAAATTCATTACTGGAGATGGTAATGGGATTTTCAACAATGTACTTGGACCTTGTTTGTTTACAATTTCACCAATTTCCTTCCATATTAATCCCTCTTTTGTTTGTTTATAATCTACAAATAATTTATAATATTAATTTATAATTAATTGTATTAAATGTAAATACTTACTAAAGAAACAATCATGCAACAATTGTATTGTAGTATAAATACATTTAACCATTGCAGCAATTTGTACTCTAACACTAGAATATGATTCATTAATGACAGATTCCAAAGCTTCTTTTCTGATATTAATAAATTTATTTAACAATTCATTAGTGGTGTGGTTCTCCAACAACATGATAGCATTTAACAAACTGCAAGTTTCTTCAATAGTCAGTTCAACATTTTTCAATTTATTCAATGAACCATTTAATATTTTGTGTCTTAATATATCAATCACAAGCTTTAATTTTTGTATCAACTTATATTTATCATTCATATCAGTTTTCATAAGTCTTAAGCCAGTATGAACATGTTGAGCTAACAAATAAAATTGTGCAGCTTGACAAAAGTTCTCATCATCAAATGATAACCATATATGTTCATTTATTTCAATTATTAGGCGTATTTGGGTTAATATAACTCGATCATCATGTAATAACCTTAAATTGAATCATTGATTCCAAAGTAATAATTAAAAAAAATTATGTAAAATATACTATGAATGTGGTGATAGAACATACTTATCAACAGTTTGATGTTTGTTGGGGTTCATTTTTGTTGTGTTCTTAACTAAAACATCACATTTTTCTAATATATTTTGGATTTCTTTAACTATAGACTCAGAAATGCTTTCAATCGATTTTATTGCTTCTGTTGCTGTTAAAATATCCTTATATCTATCCCTATAAAATATGATCAGATTTGTTTAGTTATAAGTAGTTTATTATTGTTTTTGTAAAGTACTTACCCCACAATTGATCTTAATTCAATTCTTTTACGTTCTATTTCTGAATCTACAGATTTCTCAATTTCTAAAATATCGCTAATGCTATGTGTTTCGAATAGATTCGATACATTAAGGTCTAGAATGTTTATTTTTGCCATTTTTTTAATTTACAAGGCGTTTTCTTTTGAATTGGTAATTCATTCCAGATCATCACCAGTCCTAACCTCTATATGCCTCTATAAAACGTCGACGTTGTAAATTCCCTTATAAAACAAAATCAAACAAAATTAAAAAACAAGTACATTTACTATAGGCAACTTTGAATACAGAAACATATAAGTTTTAAATGTTTAAAATTTAAAATAAAATTGTATTTGTTCTTTTGTTATTAAATAATTTGTGGTTTTTAAGTTTTCCAACAAAAACAATAAATTTGTATTGCATTGTATTGTTAGTTTTTGTCGGCCTTCAGTCATCAATGACGTGTACGATGTGTCTGGCAAATATATTATAATATATTTGGTGTCTGGACGTGTCGTTGTTGTGCGTTGTTGTCAATTTGAACGTATGCAACTCATGTTGCATCAGAACAGAAGTCCAGAAATAATTTTGATGTCTCATCGTCAACAAATAGATGAGTTACACGTGTTCAGGGGCCGTAAACATTCCGGTAGTAATTTCTTGCGTTTAGTACCAAAAACAACACAGTGCAGTCTTGAGGAAGTGTTCAATTTTTGTAATAAATTTAATTTTTCACACACAAAGACAAGTAAGGTTATATTTGTAATTTAACAAATTTGCAATAAGTTTAAAATAATAAGTTTCAGTATTGGGATTGGTTTTTAACATTTTCTACTTTACATTCCAGAATGTCAGATTTTGCAACATGGTTCAAATCAGTACCATTCTTTACTCGATATTGGTTTGCTGGCACAATTATTCTCACACTAATTGGTAGATTTGGGCTATTAAATCCAATGCATATGTTTTTATTCTGGGAACCAATCACAAGATTTCAAATCTGGAGACTTCTCACATGTGTTTTTTACTATCCACTGTCACCACAAAGTGGTTTTCACTTTTTGATCAATTTGTATTTCTTATACAAATATTCTGGATATTTAGAGTCTGGTTTTTATGCAGGCAAACCAGCTGATTACTTCTTTATGTTGTTGATTAACTGGATTTGTTGTGTATTGCTTGCATTGGTTGTGAATTTACCAGTAAGTTTTACATTCAAAAATTAATGTTTTTTAATCAATTATGTTAATAATTTTCATATTTTTTTAAGTATTTAATGGACCCATTGGTATTATCAGTCCTGTATATCTGGTGCCAATTGAACAAAGAAGTAATTGTAAACTTTTGGTTTGGAACTCGTTTCAAAGCAATGTATTTACCGTGGGTTTTGCTTGGATTTAATGTAGTTATAAACGGCGGTGGTTTAATGGAAATTATGGGGATTTTAGTTGGACATTTGTACTTCTTTTTGTTTTTCTTGTACCCGGCTCAAACAGGTAATTCTCAACTGTTAACCACTCCGGCCATATTCAAACAGTGGTTCCCGAGCCAAGCAGGTGGAATTTATGGGTTTGGTGTGCCACCAGAACGTCCTGCTACTGCACAACCAACAAGGACAACTCGATCTTGGGGATCGGGCCAACGTTTGGGTTCTGACTAAATTTTTATTGTACAAATTTAAGTTTTAGTTTGCAAAGATTACCAGAAAATTAACTGACTAATTATTTATAATGGTTATGTGATGTGAAAATTATTAATAACAACAAATCATGTTTGTGTGTTGGGACACTTAGTGTAAAGTTGTAGGGATAATAAAACTACTGGATACTGAGTTTATATGAAAATTAACATTATGATTAGATTTATTTGGACTCTCAAGGTTTTTTGGAAACATGTTATGGAAAATTGGCCATATCTCCACACCATATTGTCCAATTTTCTATTTTAATTCGGCTTTTCCGGCTTTCCTATGGGTCCTACGGGAAATAATCCACAGGTAAACGGTGGAGAATGGGCAGGAGCACAACTTTTGCTTAAGATATTTGTGATATTTACAGATATTTCCCATAGTCTAGACCAGTCTAGACGTGGTCTAGACGCTGTCAATTGGGAACTCTGAACAAAAATTGTAACGTACCAAAATCTGAAAAAATAGTTCATCAATCCACCACGGATGGCGCTGTTAATTGGAAACTCTGAACAAAAATTGTAACGTACCAAAAACTAAAAAAATTAGTTCATCAATCCACCACGGATGGCGCTGTTAATTGGAAACTCTGAACAAAAATTTGTAACGTACCAAAAACTAAAAAAATTAG
>JARJDS010016657.1:0-10607 GCA_030264155.1 Atheta pasadenae | reverse complement strand
TACATATGCAGTCCCTATCCCTATTTACTACATGTTAAACTGCCTCGTTTAACGCTGTTTCGTTTAGCGCTCTTACCTCCAGGAACGTATCTACCGCGCTAAACGAGGTATTACTGTACAACGCAAATTAAGTAGCGTGATCATCAAAATATAACCTAAAACTTATTTAAATGTAAAAAATGTTGTAACAAAATCGCGATGACTCAAAAGAATTAAACTGCTTAAATAATTAAAACCAACGTCCTTGATGTAAAAAAATAAACATTTTAACTAGTCATATAAGTACAAATATGTACACAGTCATTATAATAAAGATTAACAAATAAAAACATGTGATGTTTGTACCCGTCACGTGTTAGAATTAATTAACACCAATAACTTATTAGGAACGTATGACTTTGTAATGACTTATGAATTCATTATAGCACAAAAGTAGATTTATAAATTTTAAAATTTAAATCAATTTTTAACCGCGCACGTTTTGACTTTGACCCTTTACTGTATCAATTAGCATGAAATTTGATTAAATTTAACGCCAAGTTCTACAAATGATAAAACAGTAATTGAAGTGTTGCTTAACGTTGCACAACGCAAAAAATAACACACAAAGTACTCGGTTTTCGCGAGAAATGTGTAATAAAAAATTCCATAAAGAAAATTAATGTTAATTCGTCTACTTTTTAGGTTGATTTGCAACTCATTATCGCCGTCACTTCAGTTTCATTTTGTGTATAAACAGACACTTATCTATTAATAGTCTGTGTACGCACAGTTGTTGGCCGCCCTGTGGCTTGTGAACATCGTTCGGCCACATGCTTGTTGATCATACAACGAACACAACTGATTAGTGTCCTGATCAATGTGATTATTGATAGTTGTTTGGTTCCGCTGTCGTATTAATCACGACTATCACGAGACTTGAGACAACATTTGATACGCACTTATATATATAAAATAGTGATTGTCAACATATCGTGTCAGATATGCCAGAAACAATGCCAAACTCGGAGTACGGAACTTTTGATGTTCGCAAATCGCCAAAAGAATGTTTACACAAAGTTTGGAAAAGTTATTCGCACGTGCCGGCGTTGGCCTTGATTGCGCTGGTACTGTGGGCGGTTGGTTATGCCTTGTTTGGAAATGACATTGTTGGAGTTCATAGTCAACTATTTAGTTTAGCGGTAAGTATTGAAAGTATTTTATTATGGAAATATTCATGTAGTAAATATTTTAATTCTATAATTTTGGAGTGTACTGTAATGTTATGGACTGTTGTTATAGGTTTTGTTCATATCAGCCAAAATAGTTGGTTACATTTTTGGCAAAGCGCACTTACCGCCGATGATTGGTATGTTGTTGGTGGGGGTTTTGTTAAGGAATGTTCACTTTCTACAAATTGAGGGCGGATATAGAAAATTTGCAGCTGTTTTAAGGTATAGTACTTGACTTTCAAACTAGTGAGGTTATATTGGCAAACGTTACCTCTACTCACTTGAAGATCAACCTTGTGATGACGTTAAGAACTGTTAGGTTATGATCGTGGTTGGAGAACCAAGATTATAACCTGAATGACCTGGAATGTGTATAGCTTTAAATTTTGTTTAACTGTCATTTAAATTAGATTAAGACGAAATATGTATGATTTAGGCAATTGGCATTAGTAAACATAATGCTCCCAGCTGGTCTTGGCCTTGATCCCAAAGCACTAAAGAAATTAATCTGGATGATACTCAATTTATCCACGATTCCTGTAGCAGCTGAAGTAGCGGTCCTCACTTTAACTGGATATTACCTATTGGATTTGCCTGTAATCTGGTCAGCACTTCTTGGGTATGATACGTTTATGTGTCTGTAAGAACGACATGATGTTGAAAAATAGTATGCCTGGTCCCCGGGTAGACTTTTATTAGCTGCAGTGTCTCCTGCTGTGATCATTCCATGTCTCTTCCAACTCCAGGACGAGGGTTATGGCGTCAACAAAGGTATCCACACCTTAGTCATCGCGGCTTCAACTTTCAATGACATCATCTGCATCGCCTTGTTTGGTATTTTAATCGGCGTGATATTCAGCACGGGTAATTTTAATTATAGAACATTTATTAAATTACTATATAATTTTATCGTGAAATAGGAACCTTGTTGATGCAAGTCTTGCATGGACCTATTGTACTAGCCCTTGGTATGACTTATGGGCTTATATGGGGTTTGGTGTGTTCATATGTTCCAAACGTAGAACATGACTATAAAGTAACATTACGAACGTTACTTTTGGGTACTGGTTGTGTATTAGCTGCCTTAGGAAGTGATGCTATTGGTTATGGAGGAGCAGGTGCTCTGGGTTGTATAGTTGCAGCATTTGTTGCAAGTTTAAAATGGCGCGGCGAAGGCTGGGATAATAATGTAAGTGTTATGATGTCACAAACTGATTGAGGTTATGATCGTAGCTGATAAATGTTGTAATAATCACTTTGAAAATCTTTGCTGATTTGCTGAGCTGATTCTAACCTATAGTCAAATATAACCAAAAATTAATTTGTTTGTCTATTAATAAATATTACAGAATCCAGTTAGAATGAATTTCATCTTACTTTGGAAATTCTTTGAACCAATATCTTTTGGATTAATTGGTATGGAAATTAATTTTGCTGTCCTTGAAGGAAATATTGTCCTGTATGGGACAATAGCAATGACTGTATCTTTAATTGTAAGTTAAAACTTTTAAACCACAACAAAATTGTGTAACCAAAAACTTAACCTTAAAATTAATTTCAGTTAAGAATGGTAGTTTCTTTTGGTTGTACACAGTTAACTGATTTCAATGTGAAGGAACACTTGTTTGTTGCTACGTGTTGGATTCCTAAAGCAACTGTACAGGTATTATTCAATACTAAATACAAAAAAACAAATTCTGTATTGCGTTTATGTTTGTTTAAGGCCGCGCTCGGACCAGTTGCATTAGATCTAGCACTAACAAGTGATGATCCTATGATGACAACATACGCAAATATTGTTGTTATCGTAGCTGTGATATCTATATTGATAACGTCACCAATTGGCGCCATACTTATAATGCAACTAGGACCAAAGTTTTTACACCGAAGTGAAGGAAATTACTTAGATAACATTCCGCCTGGAGGTCCAAGTCATGAAACTTCCACATAACTTGCACACTATTTCATTAAGATAATTTTTCAAATTTTTCCAAAGCATATTGCAATTATTAACATTGGCCAGTTACAAACCGATATTTTTGCTAGTGTTTATTAAGTTAAGTATACTCTTGAGGTTAGAATCGTGAGGACCTATTATTATGCAACGAATGCATCGCTCAACATAATAGTTAGTTTTAAATATTAAAAAAACTATTTTATGAAGCAATTTCAGGACAACTTTCTTTAAAAAACCAACAAATTATTTTTCCTTTAAAGGGCCGTTTTTCTGACTATTTCAGTGTCCGCATTGCAATAGTGTAGCCTATAGTCGTTTTATACACATACATACTCTACATACTTATATTTTCACTGTGGTCAAATTTAACAATTTTGAGGTTAGAATAAGTTAGACCAACGATAAACTTAACTAAATCTTAGTATTCTGTTGGTATATTATAAAATATCATTTAACTCTTAATATAAAAGAGTACTTATACATGATTGTACCTTACTTTTAAATAAAATATTTTTAAAACTATTGATCAAATTCTTAAATCTAGTATACGGTGATCATCTCCTGTATCTGTAACGCTTGAAATGGAACCATAACTGAAATATGTTGTTATGAAACTGACACCTAAAACCTCTTTTGTACGAATATTCCCATTCCCTGCTGACAATTTTAAAAGCAATATCTTCATACGGTGGACCTGCATGGAAGCGGAGAATAGCAAACTCACGATTTTCTGGACAAGGAGTCTGTAAAACAACATAAATTATTATCACAATAATTTTAAAAAATCATAACCTATTTTTGAAAACAAAAACTTACCAAAAAATATTCCGGTGTCTTATTTTTATCAATCAAATCCGGATAGAAAATATTAAACTTATACCCTTGAACAATCTTTGGCGGTGGATTATCCATGTCATAATGCGTTTGATTATATTTATTCCACTCAAAACCAGTGTGTACTCTGTTGAAGTACCTTGGCTTACGGGGTCTGTATTTGTCCGACCATAAATAAACTTGACTATCTAACGAAGTCTCCACCGAAAATTGCGCTTCGTCATCGTCCATTCCTTTTCTAGCTTCGCGTATAAGTAACAACTCTTCTTTGGACACAATACTTTCCTGTTGATTTCCTTTACCTTGTACTCGCCCGCGTGCATATTCTAATCTTTTATAGTCGTCAATTTCGGTAACAACTATTGTACCGGGGTCTAAATCAATTGGTGATAAATATTTCGGGCTGTAACCACCTGATTCGTACGAATCAAAACTTTCACGAAGATAATTTTCAACGTCATCGTCGGCCTTTGTTTCTTCATCTATGTTCTCAGTGCTGGCCGAACTACCATGTTGGGATAATTCGTTTTGTTCAGAAGCAAGGATCGGAGAATTGTTATCTGGAGAACGATTACTTGGTCCTGCACCTGGATCAGGATCAGGGGAAATAGTTGATTCATTGTGCTTGTCAAGTTCAGTTTGAGGATTGAAGATCTCTGGAGGTTGATTATAATCTGGTTTTATTGGAATTGTCACAGCTTGTTCTGCTTTAAGCAGTTCTAATTTTTTGCGTAGATTTTCTTGATGACGATCTCGAAGACGTGCTCTTGCCATGTGTGCTGAAAATAAAATTTAATGTATACATTAACTTTGTTAACTTTGTGAAGTTGCCTACCGAAAATTGTATTCATTTATTTTAAAAATATGTTTAAATATCTTATAATAATATTAAGCACAAATAAATTTAGCTACCATACCTTTTAATTGTGATAATAAAGATTCCCAATAACCAATATCAAGTCCATCGGATTTACTGTTAATCTTATCCTCAATACTCTTCTGTAATTGTGCTAATTGCGTCGTAGTTTTCCCCTTAAACACATTAGTAACATCTTTTTCAACTGCTTGATGAATACCTTCCCTCCTATTCATCATATCATACTCATTCTGCCTAATAAGTTTTCTCAACTTATGCAACTCATCTTGCACTATTACAGTAATGTCATTCCAGTAATCCAAATTCTTTCCTCGTTCTAATTCTTTGTACACCTTAATATCCTCAACCAAATCCTCTAAATCCTTAACCTGCAATCCATTCAAATAAGTATAAGGCTCATGCATTTCTACTGCATCAACCTCTTCCTCTGTATTAATATATTTAGCCAACAAATCGATCGGCTTGGCGCGGCCATCTTGAATCCTAATATGCGATCTTAACCTCGCCTGTTCCAAATGAAACTGATCTTCTTGCCGCTCCCATTCTTCAAATTGGGCAGCTTCTTTATTTCTTTGCATTAATTGCATCTCATCCTCACGTTGTTGTCGTTCAAGCTCTCTTTCCTGTCGCCGTTTTTTAACCTTTTCTAATTCTCGCTTATTTTCTTCCTGTTTATGACGATTTCGTAACTCTAACTCTTCGGAACTCACGCCAATCAAGCCTTCTTTACTTAATTTTTTAGTCCAAACAAAAGTACTTAGCAAGTTTCCATCACCAAATGGATTATCTGTGTTTGTATAATGAAGGTATTCATTATCCCAACCCATGCGTTCTTTTCGCAGCCGTTCTTTGGCTTCTTTTTTCTTCAAACGACGTAATCGTTTTTCTTCAGGAGTTTCATTCAACTTCATTAATTCTTTCCGTTTCTTTTTTTCCTCTTCTACCTTCAACCTTTCTGCTTTTAATTTTTCTAATAACTCAATACTTGAGGAAGAAGATGAAGAACTTCTTGAACTGTTAGAACTACTTGAACTTGAGTCGCTTGAACTATGTCTTTTCTTTGACTTTAATTTACTTTTCTGTCTTGATTTTGACTTTTCTTCTTTAAATTTATCTTTGGGATTATCTCTGTAATTTTTGAAATATGAACGATCTGCACTCCCAGTTTTATCTCTAGGTTTATAAATCTTTTTATTATCTCTAGATTTAGATCTGGATCGCCTGGATAATGATTTATATTTGTATGTATCTCTTGATCGTGGACTTGGACTTCTAGCTCTAAAGTTGTAATAATATACCATTATCAATCATGAGACACAAATTCAGTTAAATGTAAACTTACCGTGTTTTAGGCATTGTCTTCAAACTTTGTGTATCACTTTAATATAATAATTCGTGAAAATTTACTTTAAAAACAAAAAAAGTCAAACAAGAACGTAATAATTTTAGGTTATATTACTTTCACTAGTTCAGGGTAGTCGGCCTTGGACTGGAATAGTTGTCCCCTACACCCAAGAGAGGCGCTGGTGCGCACGACGCGCATTCGTACGATTTGCGTGTGCACGAGGCGCGTGCGCAGACACGTGATCAGATGGCGTGCTTAACACTGCTTTACACGCTTGTTTATTTTGTGAACAGTTGCAAACAGTTGTGAGCAGGTTGTGAGCACAGGTTGTGAGTCAGTTTGAATTGGTTTGAATCGTAGGTTTGAACCTGTGGTTTGATCTGTGCGTTTAATTTATTTGTGATTTGTTTTGGAGTCGAAATAGACCAAGAGCCAGCGACTGCCAGACCTTCGTTATTTTAGGAAACTTGAAAATTTGTCCTGCGTGTGTAAACACATCAAGTGACATGATGATACACTATTTTCCTCAAAACGATTTGCAAGTAAGTGACGTCAAAATTTTGGCAACAAGTTCCTAATAAAATAATTATTACTTTAGAGCAGCGTTTTCCAAACTGGCAGGCGCGCTTCCTTGGGGAGGCGCGGACTAGTCTGAAAGGAGCCGCGAGAATTATTCACAGAGAACAATATTCCAAAGTTTTGGTAAAGTTTTATTTTTTGAAATCTTCAGGGGAGGCGCAGTAACATAAAGTTTGGAATCCGCTGCTTTAGAGGTATAATGCTTATATCTCTGCGGTTGGTAGAGAGGATTTAAGGGCAAAAGCGATATCTACAGTTTATTCAACATATCGTGTTTGTGATGCCCGTTTCTTAGAGAGACAAACATTTGTATTTTGTCATAAGCGAACCAACTTGAGAGTATATGCGGCAGATGCTGCGCCAGACCTTAATTAGATTATGTTGAAAGAAAAGCACATTCAAGGCCATATAATTAAATATTTTGTGCTGAGCAGTGCTGAGGCACAAAAAAAACTGTGAAAAAATCAGAGCCTAATAGAAGTAATCATTTTGTTTGAAGTTAACACAAGATTCAATACTGGTATTTTGTTAAAAATTGTTAAGTTGTTTAAAAGTCAAATCAGATGTGTTCATATCTGAAGTTAACACAAGTTTTGATACTGGTATTTTGTTAAATTGTTTAAAACTATTCAAATGTGTTTGTATCTGAAGTTAACACAAGTTTTGATTCTGGAATTTTGTTAAAAACTGTTAAATTGTTTAAAAGACTAATCAGATGTGTTTGTATCTGAAGTTAACACAAGTTTTGATACTGGTATTTTGTTAAAAATTGTTAAATTGTGTTACCTGATGTGTTTGTATCTGTTGTTAAACCAATATCGATACTAGTATTTTGTTAAAAATTGTTAAATTGTTTAAAAGACTAATCAGAAGTGTTTGTATCTGAAGTTAACACAAGTTTTAATACTGGAATCTTGTCAAAAATTGTTATATTGTTTAAAGTATTAATCGAGCTATCATGAAAAAGTAATTTGTAAACTTATAACAAAGGTTTCAAAAAATAAGAAATGTGAAATGGGCCGCTACCTAGTGGCGAGTAACACAATCTACATAACTGACGTTACAGGAATCTGTATTCTGTAGTTACAGCCCAAGGTGGCGCCACCACCATTTGTAGTGTTTATTTTTGTATACATTTTATGTACAGGAAAAAAGTAAATGTAACGAGAAAACTATATAAATTTTTAATTTTTTTTGGATATATTCACATTATTTTTGTAAATGTTCTATGAGTAACATTAGCTAGCTATGTTAGCTAGCTACACATTATGTGACATGACAGTTGTTTGTAATTTACATTGCAAAATTTTAATTTTTTGACCAAACATTTCTGAATCCTCTTTCACCTCTTTTTTTATTTTAATTCAAAATTTGCATTCTAAGTATTTTATTTTTGCACATAAAATTGACTAAATTTTAACGTTTTTAAAATTTTATTATTGCTATATACCTTACTATAATTGAATTTAAGTTGTATGTGTGGCTTTAACTTTTAATAAATGTATTAATCTTATGCGATTTCTTACTTTTTGTGTATCCTATTTATCGTTTTCAGGTTAATATATGTTGTAATAACATTTTTCGGTTTTAATTCTGTTGTATTGTATTAGTTTTATACATTTTCGTAAGTGGGCAACTTAATTTATGTATTTTTAGTCTAAACGATACGAGGCTAAATGGCTTAATGTATAAGGAGGTTGCCTTTCACCTGGGCGACACGGGTTCAATACCCAGCGGCCGTGGACTTTTTAGGATAAAAAAAATTCTGGAAATAATTCAGAAATACATATAAGGTAATGCAAGTTGCATACAACAAATATTCAATGGAAACATAAGTTACAAAGTGTAACATGCAAAGTATATGAGATCGAATATATAGGAATCAATGGGAAGAATAAAATACAAAGTAAAATGAAGAATGTACAGGAAAATAGGAAACAGAAATAAAATACAAGTACAACAGAGAATGAAATACAAAGGAACAGACGAAAAGTTCTTTTGAATTTTTCAGAAAAATTTTTGACAGTCTTTCCCTTAAGATTGTTGAGGAGGCGAAGTGCACGGCCTCCCGGGCCCACCATCCTTCGTAGACTACGGTCTTACCTCCAGGTTTCGTTGCCATAAGGCCTCGGTTTAGTGGGGATCATTTATTTTTCTAAGTGGGAGATGTTGCAGGAATGTATTTTGAAATATACATTTTTAAATTTTAATTTTTAAGTTCGGGCACTTGAACTTGGAATATTTTTCAATTCCTAATTCAATTTTAACTTAGCATTACTGTTTCTCACTTATTTCGAAAAAAAAATGTAGACGGGATTCGAACCGTGAACCTATCCTTCTGTAAGAGATTCTTTAACCACTAGACCAGTTCATATTCTTGAGAGTGCTTGAAAAATAGCCCATTTATATCCCATAACATAGCGCTACATAGCCAGCATATATTTCTAAACTAAACTTACATATTATGTAAAACACCCGTTTATTTGTTCATTTATATAATAAAGCTAAAAACAATAAAATAGGTAATAAATAAAACACAAAAACATACAAAACAAATTGCTGTTATTAGTATATAAATATATCAATTCAATATAGAAAATACATACAAAACGGTTTTCAAAAAACCACAAAATTGCTCAACTTTGAACGCCGAAAAAATATACTTCGGGGATGTTTCTTGCATTAAATTTGGTCATATATTAAAAAGGAACTATTTAACTATAGAAGAAAATTTAGAACAAGAAAATTGGTTAATATGGAGAGGAGATATAAGCAATTTACCATGACGTGTTTTCAAAAAACCACTAAATTGCTCAACTTTGAACGCCGAAAAAATATACTTCGGGGATGTTTCTTGCATTAAATTTGGTCATAGGTTAAAAAGGAACTATTTAACTATAGAAGAAAATTTAGAACAGGAAAATTGGTTAATATGGAGAGGAGATATAAGCAATTTACCATGACGTGTTTTCAAAAAACCACAAAATTGCTCAACTTTGAAGGCCGAAAAAATTCTCGTTACTTTTACTTTTTTCCTGTGCATAAAATGTATTCAAAAATACACTACAAATGGTGGTAGCGCCACCTTGTGGCGGGTGCGGTAACTACGGAATACAGATTTCTGTAACGTCAATTATGTAGATTGTGTTACTCACCACCAGGTAGCGACACATTTTGCATTGCTTATATTTTTAAACCTTTGTCATATGTTTACAAATACTTTTTCATGATAGCTCGATTAATACTAAACAATATAACAATTTTTGACAAGATTCCAGTATTAAAACTTATGTTAACTTCAGATACGAACACTTCTGATTAGTCTTCTAAACAATTTAAAATTTTTTAACAAAATACTAGTATCGATATTGGTTTAACTACAGATAAACACACATCAGGCAACACAATTTAACAATTTTTTACAAAATACCAGTAACACTTGTGTTAACTTCAGATACGAACACATCTGATTAGTCTTTTAAACAATTTAACACTTTTTAACAAAATACTAGTATTAAAAATTGTGTCAACTGCAGATATGAACACATCAGATTAGTCTTTTTAACAATTTAACAATTTTTAACAAATTACCAGTATTGAGACTTGTGTTAACTTCAAATATAAATACATACATCTGATTACTTCTATTAGGCTCTGGGTTTTTTTGTGCCTCAGAATTTGCTTCCATCACTATATCATGATCACCCCATGGAGCTGGAGCATGTTCTACTCGGTTGAACATGACATCTTCTACTTCAGAAACAGCAATGGGTGCAGCTACAAAAAATTATGCTGTAACTTGAT